>JAHPZR010026481.1:0-17500 GCA_019787425.1 Platygyra sinensis
TGGCAGGCAATCATAGTGCGTGCTACTGAGTCTCCAAGAAAACTGTAGTAAAATGGCACCTTAGACTCGAATTTTGAGCAATCGAAAATTGTATATGTATTTTGCTGCCCTGGAACAGGGTAAAAACGAACAAACAGTTGAATATCTAGATGAAGTTAACAAACAAAACTTCTGCAGAGACTAGAAAAGAAAGATGAATAGAATAATTTTTTGTTACACCTGATACTGAACTTACCACCTGTCACATGGGTTACCTGTGAAGACAAAATGTCTACATTTCCTTTTTCAACCAGGCCACAAATTCCGAACTAACTAGAAGCTGAAAGCGGACTTGATTCATGACATTCATCACTAATGAATGAGGCCCTTACCACAAGAGAACATTCTCTTGATTACTAGTAAGCCGTGATGAAATCATAGATATACCAAGAAAGGTTCAGAGTATAAATCTTCTTCTCTTGGCTTCTCCGCCCAACATGAAAAAAGACGGAAACCACCAGAAGTTAGCAGTCGGGAATAAGCCTCCCTTCATCTCCACCGTGTCTTTAAATTCTAACAACAATAAAAGCAAGTGACACACTCGAACACTGCGCATGCGTTAGGTACTGGCCAGACCGTGGGTTGGTGTTCGAGTGTGCCACTTGCTGTTATTGTTGTTTCTTTGATTCTGCACGGGACTCTCAATCTCTTTACCCCCTACCCCACCACAGCCCTCGTTTCACTGAAGCCAATCACACCCCCCACCCCCCAAATCCTGCCTTGAACTCTAAAAAAGTGATTTAAGTCCAGGAGCGAGTAGCTACCCAAAATTCCAATTCCCGTCACGGCGTTTTCATTAACCGGTCTATTTTACGATGTAAGCTCAAAGGATGTCTTAGAAGACCTTGGTTGGTCTGACTTAAGGCGGGGGTCCACATGAAAGCCTTATTTTGGCTGGGTATTATGTTATTAATGCAAATATCTCGTTTACGTTCAAGAATCTCTATGCTCATTTCACATATCTATGTTTTAAGTCGTTTTGTCAATTTTTGGGGGATTTTTAGGTATACTTGGAGATAAATAGTTTTTCTCAAAGGATTGGTAAAATTTATGGAAATAGGAATTTTTGAAGATTTGGTGTTGTTTTAAGGTTATTCCTCACAATTGCACTGCGCATCCTTCAAGTTCTGCGCATAATTTATGGCGTCATTTAGCGCGCCCGCGTGCACGCGCATATTGAAAACATAGCGGATTTGCCTTGATATTGGGCGCTGTCAGTTGGAAAATGGCTGTAGCTCACCAACGAGCACGGGCACCCCAACTTTTTTTTCAGTCATTGTAATCAACGTATCATAAACTTTGATTGAGGAAAGACTGATCTGATTCCTATTGCTAAAAATTGAATAAATAACGAAAATAGCAAGTAAACTGTGGTCTTTTCTATTTTGCCCTATGGTAACCATGTCAAGAAATTTGGTTGAAATTTTAATCAAGAATTCAGCTTTCTGTCTAAATCAAACTTAAAAAGTTTATTTGTGTCCGACACAATGCATTAACTCCAGTTTAATGCGTGTTCTCATGAGTCTCGGTCACAAAAATTTAAAATTATTGCTGCGAATGCGGTCTTGTAATAAGCATTAAATAATGCCAAAATGGATCATTTTCAATGCCCCAGTGCTCCTTAATGAGTATGGGCACCCCCCTTTTTTATTTCAAAATTGAAGTTCTCATATGATAAATATTCAGTGGGAAGCGTTTGAACGAAAATCTATTGTCAGTTTTATTTCAGGGGAATTACCTTAAAATTAGAGTTTGAAGTTAAAAATTGGTAGATACACTTCAAACAATTGCCCAACAACCTGGGGTGCCATTGTCGGGTCGGGCAACTGTCTGGTGGTGTTCCATAACCCTTTTTTCCCTTTCAACCTCTCTTAAACTTACCAAAATTTCACTTAAATTCAGGTGTACCCCCGCCTTAATATAGCATTGTCCCACTTTTAATTTCCATATTTTTTGCTATTCTGTTTACATTTTTAAACCATACTCGGCTTTCATGAAAATCAATTTGTATATTAATTGCGTTCCGAATTTAAATTAAGTTGACTCCCTCCCTCCCTCCCTCCCTCCCTCCGGCCCTCCCTCCGCAAGCATAGTACGTTCCTATCCTGGGCCTGCTCAGGCGTCCCTCGCCTGATCGCAGGTTAGGTCCTTCGTTCATAGGTTCCCGAATAGAAAAATGCAAGCGGAAATGAGCGGAAATTAGCTCAAGAACGTCTCAAGAGCAGCTCATAATCTTTTTTGTTGCAAGTGGAAATAAGTTCAATAGCCTCTTAGAAGAGGTCATAATCCTCTTTCTTGCTGAGTTTTGACTCTACAGCGTTGAAAAGGAGCCCTGAGCGTTGCGCCATCGGCAATGAACAGCGGAAGGTGTGCATAAGCTTCGTCCCGTCTCGTCACGCGGTCAGTACAGTTTTAGGGAGAATCGGAAACGCAGAAGAGTCAAGACGGAGCACACAGTGTGACAGCGATGGGCGGGCACTAGATCCAACACAAGCCTGCATGCTAATGAAACCACTTTCATCAAGTGGTGGCGGTGCAGATGAGACACCCGTGACGAGAGATATCTGCGATAGCATAACTTCACGTCCATGCTGCTCAAGTATAGTGGATAAGCTTAATATTTTAAAAGAGCGAGACAAATGGACGACAAATCTACCTCTCGTCATTGTCACAACCCAAACTGCCTGATTCTTGGCTTGCAAGTGACGTCCGATCATTTTGTAAAATCTAAAACTAAAGAGCCAGGCACCGAAGTTGTTGTCTTCATTAGGCATAAGAGGGGCTGAATTTATATCTGTTTATAACTTTCAGCGGGAGGCGCGGTGGCCGCATGGTTAGTGCGCTCGACTCCGGATCGCAGAGCGAATGGTCCAGGTTAGAGCCCTGGCCGGGGACATTGTGTTGTGTTCTTGGGCAAGACACTTTACTCTCACAGTGCCAGGTGTATAAATGGGACCGGCGAATTGTGGGGGAAACCTAACAAATTGCGGGGGAGTGACCTGCGACAGACTAGCATCCCGTCCAGGGGAAGTAGAAATACTTCTAGCCGCTTCATGCTACAGAACCGGGATAAACTCCGGCAGCTATGAGCCAGTCTTGGCTCCAATGCTTCAGAACTTTCAGCTCACTAGCTTGCTTCGTCTGGAAACTAGCGTATTTTTAAATTTCAGCGCTATGGCGGTGCGTGACATAAAGCTAAAAACGTGTTTGTTGAAAATATATACTTATCTCGTGATTTTTAGCTTATCCAGAAGTTAAAGTATTAGGAAAAGTGCTTATGGAAATTCTTGTTTGTTCACTTGACTAGATAGCCAAAGTAAGTTCCAGATGTCGACACTATTTTCCGGCCTCCATGTTGGTGTACCACGGAGTTACACCAACATGGCGGCTCCATACTGGGCTCTGTAAATTTGTGCAAAATATTTCGGAGAATATCTGAAGTTTTCGGAAACGCACAGATTTTAAACTCGGACAAGTGTCTTCTTTATCAATCTCCTATAACATCACAATTTCTTGACTTTATCCACTGAATGGTTTTCTGATTATTTTCCTATTGCGTGACAGTGCAAGCCAAGAATAGAAGCCAGAAAACATTCATATGCACTCATGAAAGATGCGCGCTGCAGCCTGTACAACTCGCCTTCTACGCTCTATTTGTATTTGTTCTTTCTCCACTTCATCGGTTGAGATGCAAAAATTTATAACAATTACAATATAAGGAATAGCTAGACTAATTATATGCAGACCTTAATGGCTTTTTTCGTTTCCTTCGCTTTTACACAAACCACTAAAGGAAAAGAAGCCAGAATCAATGGCGAACGTAATTCGTCAAGACTGAACAGCCTTGGAAACCTCGAAAGCAAGAAATGCTTCCCCGTTTATATGCTTAACAGAGCAAAATTTTTTCCGGAAGAAAAGTGTTAAGAAAAAAATTCAGGAACATTCTTTGCAATCACGGAAACACAATTTGCTTGCTGTCACGATGAAATGCTGCATCTGCGCGAGAAATTGGAAACATTTACATCTTCTACAAATTTTTAAAAGATTCCTCGTTTGTAGAGGGACTAGAGATTTTGGTGTTCATCACACAAACTTCGTAACCTGTGCTGCGTCTGTGCGCTGTCCTCATATTATTCTGCATATTGTGAAACTTCTTTCTTCATGTTCGTATGAAAGAACACCTGCGAATTTAAAAATAGATCGAGTTAAGACACTGACGCCGCACACACTTAATCATTTTTTTTTTTATCATTCCACTGTAGCACAGAAGAGATAAGATGAATGCGGCTCGAGTTTACGAGTGACACCAGAGTGACACTGAAGAAAGGTGGATCGAACACGTACAAACAAACTAGCGAACAAACTTTCCATGCCTTCTATTCTCTGCCTCTTCGATTTTCAAGCGGTAAGAACTATTAACACGTCACAATTATGGAAAAATACAAAAGTATTATCAGTAGGGTTAAAAGCCCATACAGAGTGAACATATTTAGTCTTCAAGTCTGGGGATTCAATTAGTGAATTGCTTTTTCGCTTGAACCCAGGCAAGCCTACATTTCTTAATATCATATGTCATTTCATTAGCCTTCTGTGGGCCGAACCGCCGAAGGAAAAAGATAAAAAAAAATAATTGGATCTGAAAGATGAAAGGGGTACCGAGATGATAGAGTAAACAGAAAGCTCATACACAAACATGCCCCTCAACAGCTGCAGAAGTCAAGATGTACCTAGCACAGCGGTTACAAGTGAATCCAAAGCAGTATATTGTCTAAATTTCCCGAACTGTTATTTACCTAGGGTAGCTTGATTGCAAGGTCACATTATTGAAAGAAGTATTTCAAATCGACATGTGCAAATTACATTGAAAGCGTCGACCTAAAATAGCCAAGATACATCAGAATGCGTCTCACGGACTACAAAAGTACTCAAAACAAACAGTGGCATAATTAGCACAAAACAGATAACTCTTGTGCATAGTCGTTTGTAACAGTGTAATGTCAACTCGCATTTTACGGGAAAATTTATAAATTATTACGACACATTCACGACAAAAGAGTGACGCATCACTAAACCGACTTTCGCCATGACCTTGTGAAAAGAACATCCATGCGCCTTTCACTTGGTCCATAAAAAACAGCACAGATCAACATACGAAAAATACATTGCTTCTTTAAAATCATCTTTCTATTTTATACAACTTCATTTAAGGATTGTAATATCTTACATATGAATCATGCTGCAAAAAACAATATGTCGACAAAATATAACTTCTGGTGGTGTTTTCTGACCACAGTCTGTGCGAGGAACACAAAGATTAACAAGAAAACCTTGGCTACATTTTTACAAACGATGTAAGAGGTTTACGATAAAAAAAACAGGGCGAGAAAAATTCACTGACATTAATTCCATAAGCTACTGAACTGGATATGAAATACGACTACGTAACACAACTTACTTACCCTCGAACAAATATCGATAATATACTTGTGTTGTTTTTGCTTCGTCTACAAAATGGATTTTCACTTTACTACATTCGATCACAAATTAGGTGCTAATTGCTAAGTACTAGCCGAGTATGTTTTCGGACCAAGGACTGTCCTTTTTGATATCGCGATGTTAGTGAACGAAAATCAAACTCGGCGCCGTCGAGAAGCGAATCGTTTCGCTATGACAGCAGCACCATGCCGCAACGACCCATGTTTTTGTTAGTGTTTACATCGTCAAAACTTCATACTGTCGTTTCGTTCGAATTATGTCCGCCATGCCTCTGTGTTTGTGGTCGAGGAGGCCTTTTCCCAGTTGCCAAATAGTAAAACTTTTTCCACGATTGCAGTGTTTTCGGAGACCAAATCCATATCCCCGAAATTGTCCCGACGAACAGCGACATGAATATTTTCAACTGAAAGATGCTCAGGTTCGGTTCAGCGATCCTGTTTTCTCGTTTGCCGTAGAACCAATATTCTTTGTTTGCATACTCGTAAAAGTAACAGGCGATGACCGCAGTTGCAGGCACGGTCGAAAACACTGAAAATATGCCAAGGCGAACGATCAGTCTTTCTAGTTTGTTCGTCTCGCTTTTTGTGTTGCCATCGCGCTGAATGGTCGCGCGGATGCGAAACAGCGCCACAAATCCAGCGATCAGGAACAGTGTGCCAATAATAAGATAAGTAAACTGAGGACCCAGAACGAATGCGGCCAAAGCGATCAAGTCCTGATTCCCAACAAAACAGAGTCCGGTCAACTCATCTCCGTCTATTTTGCCAGTTATGAAGATGAATATTGTTTTGATACAAGGTAATGTCCATGCAATGACATGGAAGAGATTCGAATACGAACCAATGGCCTCGTAGCCCCATTTCATGCCCGCAGCGAGGAACCAAGTTAACGCTAAAATGACCCACCAAATCGTCGCAGCCATGCTGAAAAAATACTGCACTAGAAATACAATGGCACATCCGGTGTTCCGACGACCGTCTTGAATAAGAAACTTAGGCGTGTTGTACTCGTGATCGCAAGAGATTGTCTCGCGGCCAGCTGCCAGGCGAACGATGAAGGAGATCGAGTAAAGGCAATAACAAAGAGCGAGCCAAATAATCGATCGTTCAGGATACTTGAATCTCGCGGTGTCCACGAAGAAGGTGCACAGAACGACTAGCGTCGACACAAGACACAGTATAGACCAAGCGGCCATCCATTTGTCCATTATATTTTTGTCCGAGGTCGTAAAAAATACCTTCTTGATTACACAGTACGGCGCACGATCTGGTGCTCTCAACATAATAATAATTCACGCTATTTTTGAATTTCCTGCACTCCTCCGAGCCAGTATATATTTTTCCCGCTGGCGTCGTTGTAACAGTGTCGTTTGGTTGTATGCTGGTGCTTCCAACTGGCGGTCGAGAGCTTGAATCGTCGGTGAAGTTCGGTCCTGGCATACACATATTTTCTTGACCGATGTTCTCTCCCTTGAACTTGGTGCAGTTGAGCTTTGCCGGCCAGGGTATGCCAAACTCTGTAAGCACGTGTAAGCACTGTTTTCGGACGTACTCGCACAAAGGTCGGCAGGATGTAATCAAAATTTCCACCATTTTGGTGCACATCGGAAAATACGCAGAACATAAGAAAAACCGTAACTGGCTGGCGCAGTTGTACTTAATCAACGGAAGATACTGCTTCAGTTCTTGGTCTGCCTTCTTTCTGAGTATCATGCCCCAGCATATTAGGCATTCGAGTCGCATTATAACCCAGGTCGCTGCAAAGTGACACAGTGATCGTTTCGCACTGCCATCCCTTTTTCCTGTAACCTTGGCCGTGTACAATAGCGACAGAGCTCGCCAAGATCGCAACAAAAACCAGCGAATTCTTCAGCGGAGCCATGTATGTTTCACGCCAGCTGAAATCGACACTTAAAGATTTTTCTGCATACACAGTATATCCCTAAGATTCCAGATGTTCAAACGCTCATTCGCGCTTGGTGATTTTAGCTCCAAATTGGTTTAGAGGTTGGTACAAGAGTTCGGTCGGCTGAGCGGAATTCACAAATGCTAAATGTAAGCAAAAGTTCATCTGTAAGTGAATTGGATGCCCTGTTGTTCATTGTCGCGACTCTCGGGCTGTATGCACTCCAGCCAATCACAGAGCGTTTGGTTGATTAAAAACCACGCCTATCAAAACCATCTGTCAATTAGTTTTAATTTTGTTCCGCAATCTCATTGGTTAATCAAATAAGCAAAGCAAACCCAGTAAAATGCACCGCGCTTGCTTTCAATTTGCAAACTCCATTTATATTTACACAACATTTGTTTTTTAACACACAAAAGCTCTTCTTTATCCTTTGTTCACCGCAAAACAGAAAAGGTTCATCGAAGTAGCGCTGTATTCCTCGCGACTAATTTGGCAGAGAGATTGCAGTCACTATGTGAATGAGAAGAAGGTAAGACTGAAGCCGCCTAAATTGTTTAAATGTACTAGGAAACTTAATGTGTTCTCAAAAGCTTGAAAGCTTATGAAGAATATTTTGCATAAGAAAGCCAAGTTTACCGAAATCCGGGAGTGGGACAACGCAAAAAATACAAATAATTTTAACAGGTAGTTGAGCAAGCTCCTCGGACTGCTTAAAACTTTCAGTTGTTTTTTTGGATAACTTAAAAATAATCAAACCGGAATTTGCAGTCCTTGTTCAAGAACTTCAAGTTCATATAAGAGGGAGAGCAAATAAGTTGAGTATGTGTACGAAGGAAATTTGAATAGCCACAGTGTACTTTTCTATTAATGCTCCAGCATTTTGCTGTTTTTGAAGCCAAATTTAGTTGCTGCATAGAATCCAAATTACAAACATAATGAAAGGAAACTATACATAGGAAACTATACATAATCACTTTGAATCCGAGACGAAACATTTTTTTTAATGATTTGTTTCCAGTCATCCAGGATATGTGGATGATGATCTACTAAATTGACTAAAGAGTTTGCCATAATTATTATTCCATTATCGCGTGAACAGTTGGAAGCCCTTTCAATACTAAAAGAACAAATCCGTTTAGCTTACAGGTTGCGGTTTGTTGATTTTGAGGCTTTTGTGCCCTTTGTTGCGTTCCAAATTGTCCTACATTCAGTGGGTTCGATTTTCAAATAATTTCCTTAGATCCCTGCAGTTTTTTTCGGCACTGTTTAGTTCAAAGAGATTCCAGTTCTAGAAAACTACCGCTTTTCCGCCCTAATCGGCAGTTAATTTGTTTCTGGTTTATTCGCAGCAGTATTCATTCAAGGATCTATTGCCGCGGGGTCACAGTTCTTGCTGTGTTATAGAGTATATCAGTATAGAGGAAATAGATCTTCTAACAAAATTGCCGATATAACAGTGGCGACATCTCGTTTATTGAGGCGTTCAATCTTTATTTAACCGTCTACAAACGATGTTCATAAACTTTGTACCTGAAAACACAATGTTCCATTTCTGAACAGTTGGAAAATCACATGGTCGTGCGCAACAGCTGCGGATCAAGGGCAGCTAAGACACCGATGTTTGGATAAAACTTAAAACCCGCACAGTCGGCAGCCTTTTGGCTTAGGGGTTTACTTTTCTTATAAAGACATGATAATGAAAAGTCAACAAGGTTACTGAAAAGACAAACTTAATACGCTCATCAGCTGAGCAATTTTGAGTGATTTTGCCTCTAGTCTCATTTTCACTATATGGGTTGCCGGCATACTTCGGAATAGCGGTATATGTGGGTTATTGACCGAGCATGAGGTCAAGATGTCTGGATATTGGCCAAGTTCTTTTTTTGCATGTTTTATATATGGACGGACCGAGACGGAGTCGAGGTCCATAAACTCGCATAAAAAGAACGAGCTTGGTCAAAGCTTGGTTAATAAAGGATTTATTATTTGGTTTTCGAGAAAATTTTTCTCGATGGATACGGCGGGAAGTCGTCCCAAGCGGGCAAGATAGCTCCATCTTGCTTGTTCAGGTAGCCAATCACAGCACAGGGAACCCTCGCATCCGTTAACAATATGAGTAAAAGATCAAATTACCATTATCACACTGTTTATCACGCGTGTTGTGTGTTTTGTGGCCGCCATACCCGCGCGCGGTAAACTGCGCGGTCTGCTAGTGCGAGGTCTGGAACCGAGATTACGGAAATCGCTCGGAGCCTGCTCGGAGATCTAATCAAGTCACTTTATTATTTTCGGTGAGTGATCGGATCCTCCGAGAAATTTACGAGTCCTTGATTTCCGTTATCTTGGTTCCAGACCTCGCACTAGCAGACCGCGCGCATATTAAAAATTCAAAATGGCGGCCACAAAACACAAAATTGGATCTTTAATTCATATTCATAACGGATGTGAGGGCTCCTTGTGTCACAGCGCGCGATTTGGTTCGTCTTGTCCGCTCCCTGAGCTAGCCATGTAATAATTACACAATTATTGTCCACGCCAGCAGCTCCTGTCCACGCACATTCCGATCGAAACTGGCAACTTACCTCCAGGGGATCATGGCAAAAAGCGCCCGTGAAAATGCATTCCGATCAAGCCATTGCACTAAGTGTGGTTGATTTTGTGATCTACTCCCTAAACGCGCAGAGAAGTGGCTTCCACGCTTCTCCTAGATCCCTTAGCTTTCCCTCCTGCCACCCCACCCTCCACAAAAAAACTTTCTTTGTTGCCCCCGCAGGGTTTTTGGCCCCAGAGGGCCAAAAACCCGAGGAGGCACCTTAGGACTCCCCGCGTAATAGAGAGAGAAGAAGAGAGAATGTAGGTATTTCCGGTATATAGCCGCAAAAAATCTCGATTTGATCGCTTGCACGCCCGCAAGGTATCGACGTTTTTCCCGCAAACGCTCATGGGAGGCCAGCAAAGGGACACGGGCGCGAGGACTTGCGGGATCGGCGTCTTTGCCACGAGCTTTGTCCTTGGTTTGGATCTCGAGTTCAAGCGTCCCTGAAAAGCGTTTGTATTTGCCGGCCTCCATTACTATTTCAGCGCGATCAAATAAGTTCGCTTCGAAATGGCCGAGATTATGATCTAAAACAAATTGAAAACGCTTTCAGAGATCCTGAAGATGGATTTTGGGGAAAAAACAGCTCAGAGAGCCCTGAAGTATACTAGATCGAAATTCGAGGCCAGTGTGGTTCATTTGCGACTAAATAGCTAAATCAGCATAGTACCTTCCGATCGTCAGAATTACCCAAGGATAACAACAAGGTAACAGGCCTGCGCGACTCCCATTCACGTGTAGTAGCCGCTTAGGAAGTTTTGCCCCTTTTGTATGGTACGATCGGAGGATCTTTGAATATTTCGCTAAGCACTAATCCTGTGTTTTCAGGGAGACATTTCGTCAGAGTAAAGCCGTTAGAGGTCATATTTCTGTGTGGCTTCCGCTGTTATCCGCTTGTAATTTGCAGAGTTTGACACCTCTGTTTTTTTTGCCAGTTTTTTTCTCTCGCGAGATATGTTTTCGGTTCTCTCAAATGTTAGCTCTGGAGGAATAAAGTTTGAAATATTCCTTTGGCATCTCGTTTATTTGGATTTTCACTGAGTAATCTTACGGCAGGGATCCAAATGTAAATGTTTTGCGGCGTTTCATTGAGGACAAAAAGCTTGACTCTAATTTGCATATATGGCGACTGTAACGCGATGTTTTCGTTTACCTTATTCTCCTTTATTTTCGCGGGACTTAAATTTCGCGAAAATTTTCTCAGCACATTTCGCGAGTCTTTAATTACGCGATCGCGGAGAAAAATTGTGTTTGCAGGGAATTTAATTTCGCGAAATTGACGATTAAGGTTTTTTCTTCTTTTCTTGTTTACAATTTTACAAAAATTGTACGTTAATCAACACATGAAACAAAACCAATATGCTGTCTCTTAGCGGCAGCTGTATTCCTCAAAAAGTCAGTCTTACAGTAAAAAAAAAGTTGTTTTTGTTCTTCCGAGTCATTATCGCTTGTCGAGAGTTAGATACACCAAGGAACAGGGAAATAATGGAAAGAGACAAGACACTTGTAACTGCACACTACAAGGAGCCAGGACAGGATGGTCAATTTGACGACTGTACAAAGGATGTATTGGAGGAACTGTGCGAAGATGATTACTCAGATGCCGAAGAAGAACTTGAGGCAAATCTTGACGCTGATCAACATCTAAAGTTGATAGATGAAAGCCCAGTTCCTTGTGCTAACATCTTGTGCTAAAAATTGTTTAGGATCCTTGAAAACACAAGTACATGATTTTTTTTATGTCCATTAAATTTCGCGAGATCAAAGTTCGCGGTCGTTATTTTTCGCGGGTTTTTAAGTTCGCGAATTTTTTAAAATCGCGAAAATCGCGAATTTAAGAACCCGCGAAAATTAAGGAGAATAAGGTACATTTCACTTCTGTTGTGCTTTCGAGATACGTTTGCTCGTACACTCTTTTCTTTTCTAAGGATGTTATTTTTCCGGCCCAGACTGAATATTCTTATTTTTCTGCCGATTTTAGGCTGAAAATATTCTTGTATTATTCTTACATTATAGCTTATGGCATTTTCGTTTTATTTAGAATTTATTAGGCTATCAAGTGCAAGTGTTTGGTTTCTGGATCTGGATCGCGTTCAGCACATTGTGCATGTGCTCTGGACACCACTTTTCGTAGCGAGGCCAAGATGTCACGTCAAAATATATTCTTATATAAAAAAGAGTTCATATCAAGACAATTGTTTTTTTTTAGTATCTGACTAGAACAATAACGTTCAATATTATTGTTTCAATGAGCAGAAATAAAAGAAAGCGGGGGCAGTTTTAGTGATAACTATTACTAGTATGAAACATAACAGCGGTAATGGCAGCTAAAACGCGACCCCCGATCGTCAAAAGTTTTAACACTGGCTGACGGAAAATGTTGACAAAACCAGAAGTGATGGGCTCCTGACAAAACCTCATTTGTTAATGTAACTTGGCCTGTAACACGCTTTGTTGATCTCAGTCCTCCTATAGCTAAGTTTCTGTTTTGTTAATATGTTTTAATCTCCTAGTATATATAGTAAACCTCATAGCTTAAGGAGGGGTCCACATGAAAGCCGTATTTTGCCTGGGTATTATTTTTTTAATGCAAACATCTCGTTTACGTTTCAAGCAATCAAGAATCTCTATGCTCATTTCACATATCTATGTTTTGGGTCGTTTAGTAAACTTTTGGGGGATTTTTAGGTATATTTGGAGATAAATAATTTTTCTCAAAGGATTAGTAAAATTTATGGAAAAAGGAAATTTTGAAGATTTGGTGTTGTTTTAAAATTAGAGTTTGAAGTTAAAAATTGGTAGATACAGTTTTTTACCTAGCAACGGCCATAGCAACGCTTGTTTACCATAAGAAAGTGGCCAAAATTATGGATTAGTCTTAACATATATAAACGAAACTTTGTAGAAAAGCTTTGACGACATGCACAATTAGATTGGCATAATTGTTAAAGGTTTTGTCTCGAATCACCATCACAGGACCATTCGTTTCTCTTATGAAAAGGAATATTTCCTAAAACTGTAGTAACTTTATACAAAATAGAACAACCATTCCACCCCCTCCCCTGAGATCCAATCTAACCCCCCGCCCGTTATTTGTGGCCTGTTAAATGTTTAATACTTCTTGTAAGAAACTTTAAGTGCATTTTTCTCAAATGTGTATTTTTGTACCGACTGACTTCACGCCAAACTTTCTTCTTTGCAAGATATCAAGGTAAAATTCCTGAAACTTACGCTAATGAAACATCTATAGTGCCGTAATGCAATAAGCCAAAAAAATCGTAACATTTTAACTTCTGTCACGTGATAAGGGATGATTTGTCCAATGAGTGTGGTATGAAATGAGGTTATTTCATAAAAAAGCCTGTAAAAAGCACCGAAAAGAAGAACTAACTGCCAAACCTTAGGTTCATTGCACAGAACCAAACAAACGCTTACATGCTATGCTTAATTAACAGTCAAATCTTGTTTTGTAAAAGAGCAAGAAAAGTTGGCGCTAACCCTATAAAAACCTACCTCAAAAGGCTGTGGCCATTTTGAGTAAAACGCTCACAATTCATTTTCTCTTTATGAGCGTAATAGCACACAGTTGATCTTTTTTCGACAAATTTAAACAAACTTTTGGTCCATATGTAGGGTACCATAAGTTCAAGTTTCAAGTTTATTAAGTCTTCCAAAAGAATTAGTTACAATGAACACCGCCTGCAAATAGCGAGCTAATCTAGGCAGGCGGTTGTTAAGGACACACGAACACGAATACCACCTTAATCTCCTAGCTTGCTAAAGTGTGTCACTTGCTTTTATTGCTTCAAGCTAAAATAAGCATTTTTTAAGAAAAGAAATGTTATACCCCCGAAAAAACAGGTGCAGACTAAATAGTGCTTTTTTAATTTCACTTTTGCCCGACGGCTATGCCATGCTGATGAGGCCTAACAAGGTCGAAACAACTGTCCATGGCTGTCACTGCCCGGGTGACATGGCTGTGCACATGCCTGAGGTACTGGTCAGACCTTTGGTTGGTGTTTGAGTGTGTCACTTTAGCACTTCACTTGCTTTTAGTGTTTTTTTTTGTCATATCTTACACCCGGGGGGTACTCCCTTATTTGGGGTATACGGGGACGTGCCGCTGGATAGGGTATGGTTTTTGGCCTTGCCGTCCTAAACAGGGTATACAATTCGACTTGTCTCTGTCCTAAACAGGTCAGAACCTGTCCTAAAAAGGCCGGATATGGTATTACGAGCCGAGAGACTTTGGGCGTTTTCCATTTACCAAAAGATTCCGGAAAATTTCGGAAACTTCAGTGGGAAATGTTTATCGGTGAAGAACGTGTTCCATTTGACACACTCGTCCCATTCATTCCCAGGCTCCCTTCACCGTCCGACCAAACGACCTGAAATCTTTATCTTATCAAACACCTCTTTCTTGGTAGCCTTGCTTCCAAACATGTGCTTGTGCTCATCCCAAGTTGTGATAAGCAACCGAACATCTTCGTCCAACCATCTTTCAAGGTTGTTACTTGAACTAGTTGGCAAGGGATCATTTGAAACAGCTGCTGTGAAAGGATGAATGACAGAAGATCGTACATGACCTTGTTTATTTACATATACAAAATTTTGTTTTTCGATCGATGAATAGTACTTACCATTTGCCGGGCTATTGGCATACGTGGCACAGTTGTGATGTAGCAATGTTTCTAAGTCAGGAGCTAGCCCATGACACACTGAACATTCGTAGAAAGCTGAGGGGGAAGCCGACGAAGTAGCCGCCATATTTCCCGCCATATTTCCCGAAGGTATGAAAAACAATGGTTGTGAGCGGCCTGGAACTGGTAAACCTTTGCGAAACCCGTAATTGGAACACAGATTTCCATCGGAAAATTTCCACCGGGAAAACGGGACTACCTTTTCAGAAGTTCCACTTTTTCCGGAAATTTTCCAGTGGAACAAACCGAAAAATCATGTTCCATTTACATCCCAACCGGAATTTCCGGAATCTCTTGGTAAATGGAAAACGCCCACTAACCCACATTGCGAGCAGTCACTTTCTTTTCTTAGCCTACGACCCGGAGCCTGCGAGAAGATTGAAGAGCATGCGATCCAGAGGCAGAAAAGCGACGCATTTTTTTTCCTGACTTGCGCAATATCAACTGAGTAAACCGACATATGGTAGGTCTAGTTTCTTTGTCTTGGATTACGCGATGAAAGAAAGATGTTACTGTGTCGCGCAGACTTGAGGGATCCCGCTGGTATATATATTGTTTAGGGATATTTTTCTCTGTAAAAGTTCTATAAGTAATTTAATCAAAATAAAATTAACCTCAAAAATAAGTTCCACTCATTCATTATACAAGAATTGAAGAAATCATTCCTCTTTGATTTGCTATTAAAAAATCAGCTTTCTATAGATGCAATGACGACATTTTGCTACGCTAACTAATTTTTTGACGGCTTTTTGTTTAGTTTAAGTGTAGAGACGCAACAACTTGGTTTTAGACGCATCGAGCATGATTTCTCCGATTCGAATGACTTATTAAACAGTGTAAGTTCCTGTAAAACCAGTGAGTGTGCATTTTGCCGCTTGTCCTAAACAGGGTCTTAAAAGGGAGGTTGTTGTCCTACACGTGGTAGGGTTTTTAGCGTATTTTTGTCCTAAACAGGGTCAGGATTTCAAACCCTCGGCGGCACCCCTGTATCCAAACATGGATCAAGTACCCCCCCCCCGGATCTTACACCCCTACCTCACCATAACGGCTACCCCTCTACAAGATCTACAACGGCCACTTTCCATTGACCCCAAGGTGGCTGTTGTGTAGATAATCGACTGTATTATAATATTAAAAGAATGTTCATTCTCGTCCGTCACGCTGTCTGTGTAAATGAGGGTAAAGACATGTAAAACGAGTAGCACTGGGGAAGAGAATGAAAGTCAAGAGCATTGCCAGGTTTCATACCGTGAGGGCTTGGGTATGAGTCCGTCTATTATAGGATTAACAACACAAGACCCCCATATATTCAGAAAGAGCACACCGAACTTTACAAAATCCTAAAGTTTCGTGTTAATTGGGCCAATATTGAACAAGATACAACCATTTAAAAACTTCAAAATTTGCAAAGAAATGTATAGATATGGTGAATGGGTGTATCTTGTTCAATGAGAAATAGCACACAAACTGCAGTTACAAACATGACAATAAAACGCATGTTGGAATACAAAATTATTTAACTTTAACTTGACGTTTCGTATGTTTCTACATACATCTTCAGAAGTGACCGTTAGTAATACAAGTAGCAACTAAGTTTAAATTTTAGATAAGTAACTAAGTAACAATAACAATGACAAAAGCTGAGTACAAAAAATATTTGCATACAAAAGATGCAAACTAATAGAGGTAAAGCTTTTCGCTGCTTACATTATCGTTTAGGGTCGGTTTGAGTTCTTGAATTAGAAGAGTCTCCTTTATCTTGCAGTGAATATCAGAGCGACCTTTTGCTAATATTTCGAAGTGGTCCCATTTTAAGGCGGGGGTCAACGTGAAGGCTGTTTTCACGTCGCTTAACACGGCCTTTCTGCCAATATCTCGGTCACGTTTCAAGCGACGCCAAATCCCTCTGCTTATTACGTTGTCCACTATTTGGCAGTTTTGTGTAAATTTTTGGGTGATTTTTAGGTGTTTTGGGAAAGAGAGATTTTTTCTCAAAGGATAGGTTAAATTGAGGAAAATATGAAATGTTGAAGATTTGATGGATTTGGAAAATTGAAATTTGAAGTGAAGAATTAGTAGACGGATACCAAACAGTCCCCTACCAACCTGGGACTCTTTTTGGAGGGGGTCTACTGTCTGGTAGTGTTTCAAACCTCTTTTAATCCTAATAATTCCCTCTTAATTATACTTCAAATTTCACTCCTATTCAGGTTTACCCCCGCCTTAAGTTGTGACCAGTTGACGTGACGTGGTCTGCGATAGCAGATGCATGACAGGCACTAGTGATCCCTTTAAAATGTTCAGTTTTCCTGTCATGCAATCTACGTTTTGTTTTGCCGATGTAAAAATCCTGGCAGTCCCAACAACTAGCCTTATAAACAACTTTTGACATTTGAGAACGGTTAATCTTATCTTTGTAGGGAAAAAAGGACTTGATGCGATGAGCGCTTTGGAAAATCACCCTAAGATCAATGCAGCCATAAAATCTATTAATGCAGGTCTTAAGCTGTTTAGTAACAATTTTACTTTGTGCTCCTAAATAAGGTAGAATTAAGATTGTTTCTTTTTTGGGAACTGTGGTGGTTGGATTTCTCGGTCTGTTTTGCTGTCTGTTCAAAACATCATTGATGTTGTAATTGATAACACCAGCAGGGTAACCATTCTGTAACAACAGTTTCCTCAGTTCATCCAGACAAGATCTAACCTGCGATCAGGCGTCCTTTTTCTTCTTCCCGCCGCTAAAAAGAAAGGACGCCTGATC
>JAHPZR010026482.1:0-37180 GCA_019787425.1 Platygyra sinensis
GGTACTTGATCCATGTTTGGATACAGGGGTGCCGCCGAGGGTTTGAAATCCTGACCCTGTTTAGGACAAAAATACGCTAAAAACCCTACCACGTGTAGGACAACAACCTCCCTTTTAAGACCCTGTTTAGGACAAGCGGCAAAATGCACACTCACTGGTTTTACAGGAACTTACACTGTTTAATAAGTCATTCGAATCGGAGAAATCATGCTCGATGCGTCTAAAACCAAGTTGTTGCGTCTCTACACTTAAACTAAACAAAAAGCCGTCAAAAAATTAGTTAGCGTAGCAAAATGTCGTCATTGCATCTATAGAAAGCTGATTTTTTAATAGCAAATCAAAGAGGAATGATTTCTTCAATTCTTGTATAATGAATGAGTGGAACTTATTTTTGAGGTTAATTTTATTTTGATTAAATTACTTATAGAACTTTTACAGAGAAAAATATCCCTAAACAATATATATACCAGCGGGATCCCTCAAGTCTGCGCGACACAGTAACATCTTTCTTTCATCGCGTAATCCAAGACAAAGAAACTAGACCTACCATATGTCGGTTTACTCAGTTGATATTGCGCAAGTCAGGAAAAAAAATGCGTCGCTTTTCTGCCTCTGGATCGCATGCTCTTCAATCTTCTCGCAGGCTCCGGGTCGTAGGCTAAGAAAAGAAAGTGACTGCTCGCAATGTGGGTTAGTGGGCGTTTTCCATTTACCAAGAGATTCCGGAAATTCCGGTTGGGATGTAAATGGAACATGATTTTTCGGTTTGTTCCACTGGAAAATTTCCGGAAAAAGTGGAACTTCTGAAAAGGTAGTCCCGTTTTCCCGGTGGAAATTTTCCGATGGAAATCTGTGTTCCAATTACGGGTTTCGCAAAGGTTTACCAGTTCCAGGCCGCTCACAACCATTGTTTTTCATACCTTCGGGAAATATGGCGGGAAATATGGCGGCTACTTCGTCGGCTTCCCCCTCAGCTTTCTACGAATGTTCAGTGTGTCATGGGCTAGCTCCTGACTTAGAAACATTGCTACATCACAACTGTGCCACGTATGCCAATAGCCCGGCAAATGGTAAGTACTATTCATCGATCGAAAAACAAAATTTTGTATATGTAAATAAACAAGGTCATGTACGATCTTCTGTCATTCATCCTTTCACAGCAGCTGTTTCAAATGATCCCTTGCCAACTAGTTCAAGTAACAACCTTGAAAGATGGTTGGACGAAGATGTTCGGTTGCTTATCACAACTTGGGATGAGCACAAGCACATGTTTGGAAGCAAGGCTACCAAGAAAGAGGTGTTTGATAAGATAAAGATTTCAGGTCGTTTGGTCGGACGGTGAAGGGAGCCTGGGAATGAATGGGACGAGTGTGTCAAATGGAACACGTTCTTCACCGATAAACATTTCCCACTGAAGTTTCCGAAATTTTCCGGAATCTTTTGGTAAATGGAAAACGCCCAAAGTCTCTCGGCTCGTAATACCATATCCGGCCTTTTTAGGACAGGTTCTGACCTGTTTAGGACAGAGACAAGTCGAATTGTATACCCTGTTTAGGACGGCAAGGCCAAAAACCATACCCTATCCAGCGGCACGTCCCCGTATACCCCAAATAAGGGAGTACCCCCGGGTGTAAGATATGACAAAAAAAAACACTAAAAGCAAGTGAAGTGCTAAAGTGACACACTCAAACACCAACCAAAGGTCTGACCAGTACCTCAGGCATGTGCACAGCCATGTCACCCGGGCAGTGACAGCCATGGACAGTTGTTTCGACCTTGTTAGGCCTCATCAGCATGGCATAGCCGTCGGGCAAAAGTGAAATTAAAAAGCACTATTTAGTCTGCACCTGTTTTTTCGGGGGTATAACATTTCTTTTCTTAAAAAATGCTTATTTTAGCTTGAAGCAATAAAAGCAAGTGACACACTTTAGCAAGCTAGGAGATTAAGGTGGTATTCGTGTTCGTGTGTCCTTAACAACCGCCTGCCTAGATTAGCTCGCTATTTGCAGGCGGTGTTCATTGTAACTAATTCTTTTGGAAGACTTAATAAACTTGAAACTTGAACTTATGGTACCCTACATATGGACCAAAAAGTTTGTTTAAATTTGTCGAAAAAAGATCAACTGTGTGCTATTACGCTCATAAAGAGAAAATGAATTGTGAGCGTTTTACTCAAAATGGCCACAGCCTTTTGAGGTAGGTTTTTATAGGGTTAGCGCCAACTTTTCTTGCTCTTTTACAAAACAAGATTTGACTGTTAATTAAGCATAGCATGTAAGCGTTTGTTTGGTTCTGTGCAATGAACCTAAGGTTTGGCAGTTAGTTCTTCTTTTCGGTGCTTTTTACAGGCTTTTTTATGAAATAACCTCATTTCATACCACACTCATTGGACAAATCATCCCTTATCACGTGACAGAAGTTAAAATGTTACGATTTTTTTGGCTTATTGCATTACGGCACTATAGATGTTTCATTAGCGTAAGTTTCAGGAATTTTACCTTGATATCTTGCAAAGAAGAAAGTTTGGCGTGAAGTCAGTCGGTACAAAAATACACATTTGAGAAAAATGCACTTAAAGTTTCTTACAAGAAGTATTAAACATTTAACAGGCCACAAATAACGGGCGGGGGGTTAGATTGGATCTCAGGGGAGGGGGTGGAATGGTTGTTCTATTTTGTATAAAGTTACTACAGTTTTAGGAAATATTCCTTTTCATAAGAGAAACGAATGGTCCTGTGATGGTGATTCGAGACAAAACCTTTAACAATTATGCCAATCTAATTGTGCATGTCGTCAAAGCTTTTCTACAAAGTTTCGTTTATATATGTTAAGACTAATCCATAATTTTGGCCACTTTCTTATGGTAAACAAGCGTTGCTATGGCCGTTGCTAGGTAAAAAACTGTATCTACCAATTTTTAACTTCAAACTCTAATTTTAAAACAACACCAAATCTTCAAAATTTCCTTTTTCCATAAATTTTACTAATCCTTTGAGAAAAATTATTTATCTCCAAATATACCTAAAAATCCCCCAAAAGTTTACTAAACGACCCAAAACATAGATATGTGAAATGAGCATAGAGATTCTTGATTGCTTGAAACGTAAACGAGATGTTTGCATTAAAAAATAATACCCAGGCAAAATACGCTTTCATGTGGACCCCTCCTTAAGCTATGAGGTTTACTATATATACTAGGAGATTAAAACATATTAACAAAACAGAAACTTAGCTATAGGAGGACTGAGATCAACAAAGCGTGTTACAGGCCAAGTTACATTAACAAATGAGGTTTTGTCAGGAGCCCATCACTTCTGGTTTTGTCAACATTTTCCGTCAGCCAGTGTTAAAACTTTTGACGATCGGGGGTCGCGTTTTAGCTGCCATTACCGCTGTTATGTTTCATACTAGTAATAGTTATCACTAAAACTGCCCCCGCTTTCTTTTATTTCTGCTCATTGAAACAATAATATTGAACGTTATTGTTCTAGTCAGATACTAAAAAAAAACAATTGTCTTGATATGAACTCTTTTTTATATAAGAATATATTTTGACGTGACATCTTGGCCTCGCTACGAAAAGTGGTGTCCAGAGCACATGCACAATGTGCTGAACGCGATCCAGATCCAGAAACCAAACACTTGCACTTGATAGCCTAATAAATTCTAAATAAAACGAAAATGCCATAAGCTATAATGTAAGAATAATACAAGAATATTTTCAGCCTAAAATCGGCAGAAAAATAAGAATATTCAGTCTGGGCCGGAAAAATAACATCCTTAGAAAAGAAAAGAGTGTACGAGCAAACGTATCTCGAAAGCACAACAGAAGTGAAATGTACCTTATTCTCCTTAATTTTCGCGGGTTCTTAAATTCGCGATTTTCGCGATTTTAAAAAATTCGCGAACTTAAAAACCCGCGAAAAATAACGACCGCGAACTTTGATCTCGCGAAATTTAATGGACATAAAAAAAATCATGTACTTGTGTTTTCAAGGATCCTAAACAATTTTTAGCACAAGATGTTAGCACAAGGAACTGGGCTTTCATCTATCAACTTTAGATGTTGATCAGCGTCAAGATTTGCCTCAAGTTCTTCTTCGGCATCTGAGTAATCATCTTCGCACAGTTCCTCCAATACATCCTTTGTACAGTCGTCAAATTGACCATCCTGTCCTGGCTCCTTGTAGTGTGCAGTTACAAGTGTCTTGTCTCTTTCCATTATTTCCCTGTTCCTTGGTGTATCTAACTCTCGACAAGCGATAATGACTCGGAAGAACAAAAACAACTTTTTTTTTACTGTAAGACTGACTTTTTGAGGAATACAGCTGCCGCTAAGAGACAGCATATTGGTTTTGTTTCATGTGTTGATTAACGTACAATTTTTGTAAAATTGTAAACAAGAAAAGAAGAAAAAACCTTAATCGTCAATTTCGCGAAATTAAATTCCCTGCAAACACAATTTTTCTCCGCGATCGCGTAATTAAAGACTCGCGAAATGTGCTGAGAAAATTTTCGCGAAATTTAAGTCCCGCGAAAATAAAGGAGAATAAGGTAAACGAAAACATCGCGTTACAGTCGCCATATATGCAAATTAGAGTCAAGCTTTTTGTCCTCAATGAAACGCCGCAAAACATTTACATTTGGATCCCTGCCGTAAGATTACTCAGTGAAAATCCAAATAAACGAGATGCCAAAGGAATATTTCAAACTTTATTCCTCCAGAGCTAACATTTGAGAGAACCGAAAACATATCTCGCGAGAGAAAAAAACTGGCAAAAAAAACAGAGGTGTCAAACTCTGCAAATTACAAGCGGATAACAGCGGAAGCCACACAGAAATATGACCTCTAACGGCTTTACTCTGACGAAATGTCTCCCTGAAAACACAGGATTAGTGCTTAGCGAAATATTCAAAGATCCTCCGATCGTACCATACAAAAGGGGCAAAACTTCCTAAGCGGCTACTACACGTGAATGGGAGTCGCGCAGGCCTGTTACCTTGTTGTTATCCTTGGGTAATTCTGACGATCGGAAGGTACTATGCTGATTTAGCTATTTAGTCGCAAATGAACCACACTGGCCTCGAATTTCGATCTAGTATACTTCAGGGCTCTCTGAGCTGTTTTTTCCCCAAAATCCATCTTCAGGATCTCTGAAAGCGTTTTCAATTTGTTTTAGATCATAATCTCGGCCATTTCGAAGCGAACTTATTTGATCGCGCTGAAATAGTAATGGAGGCCGGCAAATACAAACGCTTTTCAGGGACGCTTGAACTCGAGATCCAAACCAAGGACAAAGCTCGTGGCAAAGACGCCGATCCCGCAAGTCCTCGCGCCCGTGTCCCTTTGCTGGCCTCCCATGAGCGTTTGCGGGAAAAACGTCGATACCTTGCGGGCGTGCAAGCGATCAAATCGAGATTTTTTGCGGCTATATACCGGAAATACCTACATTCTCTCTTCTTCTCTCTCTATTACGCGGGGAGTCCTAAGGTGCCTCCTCGGGTTTTTGGCCCTCTGGGGCCAAAAACCCTGCGGGGGCAACAAAGAAAGTTTTTTTGTGGAGGGTGGGGTGGCAGGAGGGAAAGCTAAGGGATCTAGGAGAAGCGTGGAAGCCACTTCTCTGCGCGTTTAGGGAGTAGATCACAAAATCAACCACACTTAGTGCAATGGCTTGATCGGAATGCATTTTCACGGGCGCTTTTTGCCATGATCCCCTGGAGGTAAGTTGCCAGTTTCGATCGGAATGTGCGTGGACAGGAGCTGCTGGCGTGGACAATAATTGTGTAATTATTACATGGCTAGCTCAGGGAGCGGACAAGACGAACCAAATCGCGCGCTGTGACACAAGGAGCCCTCACATCCGTTATGAATATGAATTAAAGATCCAATTTTGTGTTTTGTGGCCGCCATTTTGAATTTTTAATATGCGCGCGGTCTGCTAGTGCGAGGTCTGGAACCAAGATAACGGAAATCAAGGACTCGTAAATTTCTCGGAGGATCCGATCACTCACCGAAATAATAAAGTGACTTGATTAGATCTCCGAGCAGGCTCCGAGCGATTTCCGTAATCTCGGTTCCAGACCTCGCACTAGCAGACCGCGCAGTTTACCGCGCGCGGGTATGGCGGCCACAAAACACACAACACGCGTGATAAACAGTGTGATAATGGTAATTTGATCTTTTACTCATATTGTTAACGGATGCGAGGGTTCCCTGTGCTGTGATTGGCTACCTGAACAAGCAAGATGGAGCTATCTTGCCCGCTTGGGACGACTTCCCGCCGTATCCATCGAGAAAAATTTTCTCGAAAACCAAATAATAAATCCTTTATTAACCAAGCTTTGACCAAGCTCGTTCTTTTTATGCGAGTTTATGGACCTCGACTCCGTCTCGGTCCGTCCATATATAAAACATGCAAAAAAAGAACTTGGCCAATATCCAGACATCTTGACCTCATGCTCGGTCAATAACCCACATATACCGCTATTCCGAAGTATGCCGGCAACCCATATAGTGAAAATGAGACTAGAGGCAAAATCACTCAAAATTGCTCAGCTGATGAGCGTATTAAGTTTGTCTTTTCAGTAACCTTGTTGACTTTTCATTATCATGTCTTTATAAGAAAAGTAAACCCCTAAGCCAAAAGGCTGCCGACTGTGCGGGTTTTAAGTTTTATCCAAACATCGGTGTCTTAGCTGCCCTTGATCCGCAGCTGTTGCGCACGACCATGTGATTTTCCAACTGTTCAGAAATGGAACATTGTGTTTTCAGGTACAAAGTTTATGAACATCGTTTGTAGACGGTTAAATAAAGATTGAACGCCTCAATAAACGAGATGTCGCCACTGTTATATCGGCAATTTTGTTAGAAGATCTATTTCCTCTATACTGATATACTCTATAACACAGCAAGAACTGTGACCCCGCGGCAATAGATCCTTGAATGAATACTGCTGCGAATAAACCAGAAACAAATTAACTGCCGATTAGGGCGGAAAAGCGGTAGTTTTCTAGAACTGGAATCTCTTTGAACTAAACAGTGCCGAAAAAACTGCAGGGATCTAAGGAAATTATTTGAAAATCGAACCCACTGAATGTAGGACAATTTGGAACGCAACAAAGGGCACAAAAGCCTCAAAATCAACAAACCGCAACCTGTAAGCTAAACGGATTTGTTCTTTTAGTATTGAAAGGGCTTCCAACTGTTCACGAGATAATGGAATAATAATTATGGCAAACTCTTTAGTCAATTTAGTAGATCATCATCCACATATCCTGGATGACTGGAAACAAATCATTAAAAAAATGTTTCGTCTCGGATTCAAAGTGATTATGTATAGTTTCCTATGTATAGTTTCCTTTCATTATGTTTGTAATTTGGATTCTATGCAGCAACTAATTTGGCTTCAAAACAGCAAAATGCTGGAGCATTAATAGAAAAGTACACTGTGGCTATTCAAATTTCCTTCGTACACATACTCAACTTATTTACTCTCCCTCTTATATGAACTTGAAGTTCTTGAACAGGACTGCAAATTCCGGTTTGATTATTTTTAAGTTATCCAAAAAAACAACTGAAAGTTTTAAGCAGTCCGAGGAGCTTGCTCAACTACCTGTTAAAATTATTTGTATTTTTTGCGTTGTCCCACTCCCGGATTTCGGTAAACTTGGCTTTCTTATGCAAATATTCTTCATAAGCTTTCAACTTTGAGAACACATTAAGTTTCCTAGTACATTTAAACAATTTAGGCGGCTTCAGTCTTACCTTCTTCTCATTCACATAGTGACTGCAATCTCTCTGCCAAATTAGTCGCGAGGAATACAGCGCTACTTCGATGAACCTTTTCTGTTTTGCGGTGAACAAAGGATAAAGAAGAGCTTTTGTGTGTTAAAAACAAATGTTGTGTAATATAAATGGAGTTTGCAAATTGAAAGCAAGCGCGGTGCATTTTACTGGGTTTGCTTTGCTTATTTGATTAACCAATGAGATTGCGGAACAAAATTAAAACTAATTGACAGATGGTTTTGATAGGCGTGGTTTTTAATCAACCAAACGCTCTGTGATTGGCTGGAGTGCATACAGCCCGAGAGTCGCACAATGAACAACAGGGCATCCAATTCACTTACAGATGAACTTTTGCTTACATTTAGCATTTGTGAATTCCGCTCAGCCGACCGAACTCTTGTACCAACCTCTAAACCAATTTGGAGCTAAAATCACCAAGCGCGAATGAGCGTTTGAACATCTGGAATCTTAGGGATATACTGTGTATGCAGAAAAATCTTTAAGTGTCGATTTCAGCTGGCGTGAAACATACATGGCTCCGCTGAAGAATTCGCTGGTTTTTGTTGCGATCTTGGCGAGCTCTGTCGCTATTGTACACGGCCAAGGTTACAGGAAAAAGGGATGGCAGTGCGAAACGATCACTGTGTCACTTTGCAGCGACCTGGGTTATAATGCGACTCGAATGCCTAATATGCTGGGGCATGATACTCAGAAAGAGGCAGACCAAGAACTGAAGCAGTATCTTCCGTTGATTAAGTACAACTGCGCCAGCCAGTTACGGTTTTTCTTATGTTCTGCGTATTTTCCGATGTGCACCAAAATGGTGGAAATTTTGATTACATCCTGCCGACCTTTGTGCGAGTACGTCCGAAAACAGTGCTTACACGTGCTTACAGAGTTTGGCATACCCTGGCCGGCAAAGCTCAACTGCACCAAGTTCAAGGAGAGAACATCGGTCAAGAAAATATGTGTATGCCAGGACCGAACTTCACCGACGATTCAAGCTCTCGACCGCCAGTTGGAAGCACCAGCATACAACCAAACGACACTGTTACAACGACGCCAGCGGGAAAAATATATACTGGCTCGGAGGAGTGCAGGAAATTCAAAATAGCGTGAATTATTATTATGTTGAGAGCACCAGATCGTGCGCCGTACTGTGTAATCAAGAAGGTATTTTTACGATCTCGGACAAAAATATAATGGACAAATGGATGGCCGCTTGGTCTATACTGTGTCTTGTGTCGACGCTAGTCGTTCTGTGCACCTTCTTCGTGGACACCGCGAGATTCAAGTATCCTGAACGATCGATTATTTGGCTCGCTCTTTGTTATTGCCTTTACTCGATCTCCTTCATCGTTCGCCTGGCAGCTGGCCGCGAGACAATCTCTTGCGATCACGAGTACAACACGCCTAAGTTTCTTATTCAAGACGGTCGTCGGAACACCGGATGTGCCATTGTATTTCTAGTGCAGTATTTTTTCAGCATGGCTGCGACGATTTGGTGGGTCATTTTAGCGTTAACTTGGTTCCTCGCTGCGGGCATGAAATGGGGCTACGAGGCCATTGGTTCGTATTCGAATCTCTTCCATGTCATTGCATGGACATTACCTTGTATCAAAACAATATTCATCTTCATAACTGGCAAAATAGACGGAGATGAGTTGACCGGACTCTGTTTTGTTGGGAATCAGGACTTGATCGCTTTGGCCGCATTCGTTCTGGGTCCTCAGTTTACTTATCTTATTATTGGCACACTGTTCCTGATCGCTGGATTTGTGGCGCTGTTTCGCATCCGCGCGACCATTCAGCGCGATGGCAACACAAAAAGCGAGACGAACAAACTAGAAAGACTGATCGTTCGCCTTGGCATATTTTCAGTGTTTTCGACCGTGCCTGCAACTGCGGTCATCGCCTGTTACTTTTACGAGTATGCAAACAAAGAATATTGGTTCTACGGCAAACGAGAAAACAGGATCGCTGAACCGAACCTGAGCATCTTTCAGTTGAAAATATTCATGTCGCTGTTCGTCGGGACAATTTCGGGGATATGGATTTGGTCTCCGAAAACACTGCAATCGTGGAAAAAGTTTTACTATTTGGCAACTGGGAAAAGGCCTCCTCGACCACAAACACAGAGGCATGGCGGACATAATTCGAACGAAACGACAGTATGAAGTTTTGACGATGTAAACACTAACAAAAACATGGGTCGTTGCGGCATGGTGCTGCTGTCATAGCGAAACGATTCGCTTCTCGACGGCGTCGAGTTTGATTTTCGTTCAGTAACATCGCGATATCAAATCGCTCCTTGAAGAGACAGTCCTTGGTCCGAAAACATACTCGGCTAGTACTTAGCAATTAGCACCTAATTTGTGATCGAATGTAGTAAAGCGAAAATCCATTTTGTAGACGAAGCAAAAACAACACAAATATATTATCGATATTTGTTCGAGGGTAAGTAAGTTGTGTTACGTAGTCGTATTTCATATCCAGTTCAGTCGCTTATGGAATTAATGTCAGTGAATTTTTCTCGCCCTGTTTTTTTTATCGTAAACCTCTTATATCGTTTGTAAAAATGTAGCCAAGGTTTTTTTGTTAATCTTTGTGTTCCTCGCACAGACTGTGGTCAGAAAACACCACCAGAAGTTATATTTTGTCGACATATTGTTTTTTGCAGCATGATTCATATGTAAGATATTACAATCCTTAAATGAAGTTGTATAAAATAGAAAGATGATTTTAAAGAAGCAATGTATTTTTCGTATGTTGATCTGTGCTGTTTTTTATGGACCAAGTGAAAGGCGCATGGATGTTCCTTTCACAAGGTCATGGCGAAAGTCGGTTTAGTGATGCACTCTTTTGTCGTGAATGTGTAGTAATAATTTATAAATTTTCCCGTAAAATGCGAGTTGACATTACACTGTTACAAACGACTATGCACAAGAGTTATCTGTTTTGTGCTAATTATCCACTGTTTGTTTTGAGTACTTTTGTAGTCCGTGAGACGCATTCTGATGTATCTTGGCTATTTTAGGTCGACGCTTTCAATGTAATTTGCACATGTCGATTTGAAATACTTCTTTCAATAATGTGACCTTGCAATCAAGCTACCCTAGGTAAATAACAGTTCGGGAAATTTAGACAATATACTGCTTTGGATTCACTTGTAACCGCTGTGCTAGGTACATCTTGACTTCTGCAGCTGTTGAGAGGCATGTTTGGGTATGAGCTTTCTGTTTACTCTATCATCTCGGTACCCCTTTCATCTTTCAGATCCAATTATTTTTTTTTATCTTTTTCCTTCGGCGGTTCGGCCCACAGAAGGCTAATGAAATGACATATGATATTAAGAAATGTAGGCTTGCCTGGGTTCAAGCGAAAAAGCAATTCACTAATTGAATCCCCAGACTTGAAGACTAAATATGTTCACTCTGTATGGGCTTTTAACCCTACTGATAATACTTTTGTATTTTTCCATAATTGTGACGTGTTAATAGTTCTTACCGCTTGAAAATCGAAGAGGCAGAGAATAGAAGGCATGGAAAGTTTGTTCGCTAGTTTGTTTGTACGTGTTCGATCCACCTTTCTTCAGTGCCGAGCCGCATTCATCTTATCTCTTCTGTGCTACAGTGGAATGATAAAAAAAAAAATGATTAAGTGTGTGCGGCGTCAGTGTCTTAACTCGATCTATTTTTAAATTCGCAGGTGTTCTTTCATACGAACATGAAGAAAGAAGTTTCACAATATGCAGAATAATATGAGGACAGAGCACAGACGCAGCACAGGTTACGAAGTTTGTGTGATGAACACCAAAATCTCTAGTCCCTCTACAAACGAGGAATCTTTTAAAAATTTGTAGAAGATGTAAATGTTTCCAATTTCTCGCGCAGATGCAGCATTTCATCGTGACAGAAGCAAATTGTGTTTCCGTGATTGCAAAGAATGTTCCTGAATTTTTTTCTTAACACTTTTCTTCCGGAAAAAATTTTGCTCTGTTAAGCATATAAACGGGGAAGCATTTCTTGCTTTCGAGGTTTCCAAGGCTGTTCAGTCTTGACGAATTACGTTCGCCATTGATTCTGGCTTCTTTTCCTTTAGTGGTTTGTGTAAAAGCGAAGGAAACGAAAAAAGCCATTAAGGTCTGCATATAATTAGTCTAGCTATTCCTTATATTGTAATTGTTATAAATTTTTGCATCTCAACCGATGAAGTGGAGAAAGAACAAATACAAATAGAGCGTAGAAGGCGAGTTGTACAGGCTGCAGCGCGCATCTTTCATGAGTGCATATGAATGTTTTCTGGCTTCTATTCTTGGCTTGCACTGTCACGCAATAGGAAAATAATCAGAAAACCATTCAGTGGATTAAGTCAAGAAATTGTGATGTTATAGGAGATTGATAAAGAAGACACTTGTCCGAGTTTAAAGTCTGTGCGTTTCCGAAAACTTCAGATATTCTCCGAAATATTTTGCACAAATTTACAGAGCCCAGTAAGGAGCCGCCATGTTGGTGTAACTCCGTGGTACACCAACATGGAGGCCGGAAAATAGTGTCGACATCTGGAACTTACTTTGGCTATCTAGTCAAGTGAACAAACAAGAATTTCCATAAGCACTTTTCCTAATACTTTAACTTCTGGATAAGCTAAAAATCACGAGATAAGTATATATTTTCAACAAACACGTTTTTAGCTTTATGTCACGCACCGCCATAGCGCTGAAATTTAAAAATATGCTAGTTTCCAGACGAAGCAAGCTAGTGAGCTGAAAGTTCTGAAGCATTGGAGCCAAGACTGGCTCATAGCTGCCGGAGTTTATCCCGGTTCTGTAGCATGAAGCGGCTAGAAGTATTTCTACTTCCCCTGGACGGGATGCTAGTCCGTCGCAGGTCACTCCCCCGCATTTGTTAGGTTTCCCCAACAATTCGCCGGTCCCATTTATACACCTGGGTGGAGAGAGGCACTGTGAGAGTAAAGTGTCTTGCCCAAGAACACAACGCAATGTCCCCGGCCAGGGCTCTAACCTGGACCATTCGCTCTGCGATCCGGAGTCGAGCGCACTAACCATGCGGCCACCGCGCCTCCGTTGAAAGTTATAAACAGATATAAATTCAGCCCCTCTTATGCCTAATGAAGATAACAACTTTGGTGCCTGGCTCTTTAGTTTTAGATTTTACAAAATGATCGGACGTCACTTGCAAGCCAAGAATCAGGCAGTTTGGGCTGTGACAATGACGAGAGGTAGATTTGTCGTCCATTTGTCTCGCTCTTTTAAAAGATTAAGCTTATCCACTATACTTGAGCAGCATGGACGTGAAGTTATGCTATCGCAGATATCTCTCGTCACGGGCGTCTCATCTGCACCGCCACCACTTGATGAAAGTGGTTTCATTAGCATGCAGGCTTGTGTCGGATCTAGTGCCCGCCCATCGCTGTTACACTGTGTGCTCCGTCTTGACTCTTCTGCGTTTCCGATTCTCCCTAAAACTGTACTGACCGCGTGACGAGACGGGACGAAGCTTATGCACACCTTCCGCTGTTCATTGCCGATGGCGCAACGCTCAGGGCTCCTTTTCAACTCTGTAGAGTCAAAACTCAGCAAGAAAGAGGATTATGACCTCTTCTAAGAGGCTATTGAACATATTTCCGCTTGCAACAAAAAAGATTATGAGCTGCTCTTGAGACGTTCTTGAGCTAATTTCCGCTAATTTCCGCTTGCATTTTTCTATTCGGGAACCTATGAACGAAGGACCCAACCTGCGATCAGGCGAGGGACGCCTGAGCAGGCCCAGGATAGGAACGTACTATGCTTGCGGAGGGAGGGCCGGAGGGAGGGAGGGAGGGAGTCAACTTAATTTAAATTCGGAATGCAATTAATATACAAATTGATTTTCATGAAAGCCGAGTATGGTTTAAAAATGTAAACAGAATAGCAAAAATATGGAAATTAAAAGTGGGACAATGCTATATTAAGGCGGGGGTACACCTGAATTTAAGTGAAATTTTGGTAAGTTTAAGAGAGGTTGAAAGGGAAAAAGGGTTACGGAACACCACCAGACAGTTTGCCCGACCGCACAATGGCACCCCAGGTTGTTGGGCAACTGTTTGGAGTGTATCTACCAATTTTTAACTTCAAACTCCAATTTTAAGGTAATTCCCCTGAAATAAAACTGACAATAGATTTTCGTTCAAACGCTTCCCACTGAATATTTATCATATGAGAACTTCAATTTTGAAATAAAAAAGGGGGGTGCCCATACTCATTAAGGAGCACTGGGGCATTGAAAATGATCCATTTTGGCATTATTTAATGCTTATTACAAGACCGCATTCCCAGCAATAATTTTAAATTTTTGTGACCGAGACTCATGAGAACACGCATTAAACTGGAGTTAATGCATTGTATCGGACACAAATAAACTTTTTAAGTTTGATTTAGACAGAAAGCTGAATTCTTGATTAAAATTTCAACCAAATTTCTTGACATGGTTACCATAGGGCAAAATAGAAAAGACCACAGTTTACTTGCTATTTTCGTTATTTATTCAATTTTTAGCAATAGGAATCAGATCAGTCTTTCCTCAATCAAAGTTTATGATACGTTGATTACAATGACTGAAAAAAAAGTTGGGGTGCCCGTGCTCGTTGGTGAGCTACAGCCATTTTCCAACTGACAGCGCCCAATATGTTTTCAATATGCGCGTGCACGCGGGCGCGCTAAATGACGCCATAAATTATGCGCAGAAAGGATGCGCAGTGCAATTGTGAGGAATAACCTTAAAACAACACCAAATCTTCAAAAATTCCTATTTCCATAAATTTTACCAATCCTTTGAGAAAAACTATTTATCTCCAAGTATACCTAAAAATCCCCCAAAAATTGACAAAACGACTTAAAACATAGATATGTGAAATGAGCATAGAGATTCTTGATTGCTTTAAATGTAAACGAGATATTTGCATTAAAAACATAATACCCAGCCAAAATACGGCTTTCATGTGGACCCCCGCCTTAAGTCAGACCAACCAAGGTCTTCTAAGACATCCTTTGAGCTTACATCGTAAAATAGACCGGTTAATGAAAACGCCTTGACGGGAATTGGAATTTTGGGTAGCTACTCGCTCCTGGACTTAAATCACTTTTTTAGAGTTCAAGGCATGATTTGGGGGGTGGGGGGGTGTGATTGGCTTCAGTGAAACGAGGGCTGTGGTGGGGTAGGGGGTAAAGAGATTGAGAGTCCCGTGCAGAATCAAAGAAACAACAATAACAGCAAGTGACACACTCGAACACCAACCCACGGTCTGGCCAGTACCTAACGCATGCGCAGTGTTCGAGTGTGTCACTTGCTTTTATTGTTGTTAGAATTTAAAGACACGGTGGAGATGAAGGGAGGCTTATTCCCGGCTGCTAACTTCTGGTGGTTTCCGTCTTTTTTCATGTTGGGCGGAGAAGCCAAGAGAGGAAGATTTATACTCTGAACCTTTCTTGGTACATGTATATCTATGATTTCATCACGGCTTACTAGTAATCAAGAGAATGTTCTCTTGTGGTAAGGGCCTCATTCATTAGTGATGAATGTCATGAATCAAGTCCACTTTCAGCTTCTTGTTAGTTCGGAATTTGTGGCCTGGTTGAAAAAGGAAATGTAGACATTTTGTCTTCACAGGTAACCCATGTGACAGGTGATAAGTTCAGTATCAGGTGTAACAAAAAATTATTCTATTCATCTTTCTTTTCTAGTCTCTGCAGAAGTTTTGTTTGTAAACTTCATCTAGATGTTCAACTGTTTGTTCGTTTTTACCCCGTTCCAGGGCACCAAAATACATATACAAATTTCGATTGCTCAAAATTCAAGTCTAAGGTGCCATTTTACTACAGTTTTTTTGAGACTCAGTGGCACGCACTATGATTGCCTGCCAGACGTTAATCTGCGATTTATACCCTCCCTCCCTTCTAAAAAAGCTGACGCCCCATCGTAAGTTAGCTAGGCGCCAGTCAGTAATCACGCGTGCAAAAATGAGGCAAGTACAAGTAACCAACAAGCAACCCCATGTGTTTAAGCCCAGGGCCAAAAATACGACAAAAAAGCTCGATAAACAACCGGCAACAGTAGCGGATCTAGCCCTCCGCCCCTCCCCCCCCCCCCCTCCCCCCCTTATTCTGGGTAAAAAAAGAAGAAATGACAGGAGGGAGAAGAAATACCAGCAGGACAAGTAATGCAAACCCCCCTCCCCCCTTTAGCTCCCGCCACTGGGTAAAAGTATTCTAATTTACTGTTTATTGCTTCGTGCATGCTGTTATAACTCCTCAAAACGTGGTACAGTAAAAGCCCCTGAGTAAAAGCGACGTGGAAATTAAAGCCACCTGACAACCTGACGCTCGTAAAATTGGCGGGAAAAAATGACCAATTGGATCAAGTTAAAGATTGCCGCGCCTTCACCGCTGACTACACGTGACAAGCTGCAGAGCAGCAAAGCTTCTATCTGTCGTGTTGTGCGGGCTAAAATTTGTCCTAAATTCTTCTTTTTTTGCCTAAATAAGACCATGAAGCGAAAGAATCGTGCTGCTAGTTCTTCTACGACTCCTCCCGAAGGGAAGAAAAGAAGGTAACGAGTGTAAATGACCCGGAATCTTCGACATCTGCGACCAAGGCAATAGACTACACTTCAACGACAAGGGTTGTCGAGTCTCTTCTAGCTGTGAATGACTTGGAGAGCTTTTTCGAAGACACGTGGGAAAAGAAACCACATTTCGTTACGCGGGAGAACGCCGACTTTTACGGCGCACTGTTTTCGAAGAAAGATTTGGAAGGCCTTTTGAAGAAGGAAGAAATTCGGTTCATTGAAGATGTCAGTTTGAGTCGGTATGTCGAGGGAAAGACAGAGCTGCTGAATGAGGAGGGACGTGTCAATTTGAAACACATCAAGGCGGCCGGAGTCGCGGTACAATTTCACCAACCAGATAGATTCAAGGTTTGTACTCAGTTTTGTACTGAACACACGTGTCAATAATGAAATTTTGTACTTCATTTTCCTGCTTGCTCCGTTCATGAACGGAATTTCAATCCTGAAGTAACGAAATGACACTGTTAGCAAAGCCATCCGTTGTCGTTAAAACGATAACCAAAGTCGAGCGAATGAAGCTGAAAATGTTCGCATGTGGCCGAGGATAGGAGGCCGTCATGTCAGTTAGATATGACCTGCCTGTGAAAATTTGCCTGTAATGGTAGAATAGTAATGCAGTGGTTAGGAAGCTTGTCAAGTCAGTGATGTTCTTTTTTGTTTATAGTGTTTAACTTGAGATGTATTAATTAAGACATAATTTAGGGCGAAGAAAGCCTAAATACACACACTTTATTCGATGACTGATATAAACTGTATAGTTGTTTTCAAGAGAACACAGTTCTACTTGCGTAATGCATAAATTTCCAGGGTATGTATCTAGCTAAGCTGGGGACACCAATTGGTCCCCCCCCCCCATAATATTTCAGGGGCAAATGACGTCATCTAGCGGTAGTTAATATGCTTTCTTTTGATTGTTGCACAATATTGCAGACTTTCCAGTGTAGAGGCAGCTTACTGAAGTTGTTTATTTAAAGTTCAAAGTCAAGTGAAATGGCATTTAAAAACCTTACAGACATGTCTACACAAAATGTGTATGACATTTCGTACAAACCTAAAAGCTTTGACAAGCTAGTATCCATGTCCTTTTTGTATGGTTGCCTCCCAGGGGGTTGCTGTTGGGTTTCAGGTTGTCTTATTTCACTGTGCATTGTTCTCGTAGGATGAAGTCCTTTTTGAAGTCCATGTCCTTTTTGTATGGTTGCCTCCCCAGGGGGTTGCTGTTGGGTTTCAGGTTGTCTTATTTCACTGTGCATTGTTCTCGTAGGATGAAGTCTGGAGGTTAATAGAGTCACTGGAAACTTACTTTAAATGTCTTGTTGCTGCTGATGCATTTATCTTCCAACCTGGTTCCCAAGGTCTAGCCCCACAGTTTGACGAAATGGAGGTTTGTCCGTGTATGGATATTTTATGCTCACAACTGTTCAAACATAGCCCATTTCAGAAACATGAGAGGACTGGGGCGAGTTTCTTATATTGATTAGATTGAAAATCTAAACATTGCAACTAAAATGGATTCGATAAATTGATTCGATAAATGGTTATTAATCAAAAACTGCAGAAACTTTTTCTGTGTGGTTCCAGAAAATATTCGTACCCCCCATGGAGGGTCACAGAAATTCTGAGGGGTAGGGGATCTGAAAGAGGTAAATTTCCAAAGGGAGGGAGTACAGATAGAGTTTTCTTTCCAGTGGGTTTGAAATGTGATGAAATGAACACTATTGTACTTTCCTAATAAATCTAGGTAACCAAAACAACACAAATTAACTCCCTGTCAAAATAAGCATGGATTGTTTGTCATATATTTTCCATTTTTGTTCCGACATTGGACGATGCAGACGGCACTCCTGAGCATCATGTTTTTTAGACGTCAAGTTAAGAGGTGCAGGACAAATGAACAATGAAGTTGATGATATTTTATACTTTGGAGATCGTGATGTATTTAGCTTAAATGCAGTTCTCAATCATGCTTTTTCCTGCATAATTTATTCATGCAGTCAAATTAGATTCATGCTCTGTATATTTCACTTGATACTGGTTCAAAATTCCTGTTTCAGACGTTTTGTAACTAGGTTATGACATAGTTTCATTGTTATCTGTCTAGTTAAAAGTTAGATTAAGTGAGCAATATTTGATTCAATGGCATTTGTCTTGAAGTATATGTAACCCTATAAATAATGTGCAATAAAATAGTGAATGTTGTGTGACCAAATCAAGATTTACGACTGTTTGCCTCCATCTACCATGAAAAATAGACCGCCTTACAACTTTGTCTACAATGTAACTTGCAGCTAAATTTTATTACAGTACCTATGAGATTAAAATAAGTGAGTTAAGACTTGTTTTTTATGGATACCGAATTTCTATGGTATGGGGCAGGACAAGTAGTAAAGTCATGGAAATTCCAAGGGGTGGGGGGAGTACTGTGAAGCCCCTGGAACAGAAAATAATGGAGGGTGTGGAATCAAAGAAGAAAAAACCCTCCATGGGGGGTATGATTGATATTTTCTGGAACCACACAAGGCTTCAATTGAGAAGGTTTAGAAAAGATGCCGTGGTTTCAAAACAAGCTGGCGACTGCCAAAGTTCCGCCAGCTACTTGATTGTATGTCACCGGCTACTCTGGTCAGAACAGTCTGCTTGTGACAAACAATCTCAGTGTTGCTTCCTATCTGCAAATCTTTAAGACAGCACAGTAACTTCACACTCAATTTTGCAGCAATAATACATACGCAAAAGGAAGTGTTGTTAAAAAAAATCTCAAATCGTCCGCTGTATCTTGTGCCGTATGCGTTTGTGTATTGTCATTCGACCATATAAACGCAAGGTGGAACCGGGCAAGTTTTTGTCCGTACATAGATTTGTCCGGACCCGTGTAAACAGGGCCTGAAATAGATGCTAGAAAGTTGAAAATGGCATTTCCGAGCTTCTAGATTTCAAAATTTTCTGGGGGAGCATGCCCCCAGACCCCCCTAGAATCAAAGGGCCGGAACTCAATCATCACAGCCACCTACTTTTCCAGAGTTGGCTGCCTACAACCCTCCAAGTTGCGACCATTTTAGTCGCCATGGCGTCTAGAATTTTGAAGCTGGCAACTAACTTGAAGCGGAAGTCGCCAGCCCGGCGACTAAATCAACGTGATAAAAATCCGGACCCCTAAAAAAATGCTGTGAGCGTTATGAATTCACTTGTTAAATTTAACTTCATTTGCCATTTTAATCTACTGAAACTGAGACAAAAATAGAATGAAGTTTCAACCGTTAAATTCCAAGAACCCAACGATAATTGGCATCACGAGAAAGAACGAATTTACAGTATGCTAATTTCGTATGCGACGAACTTCGTTCCACTTGAGTGAACATTAGGACGTGATAATTTTAACTGTGAATGTGAGACAATGCACGCGATCAAAAAAAGACGAGAAAGTGTAAAAGCTTTGAAATTGATTGGAAATTTGGAAGGCCAACAGTGACCGGATCTACAGTGTATTAATTTTGAGAAGTACATCTTGTAACAGTGGAAGCGAAAACACTTCCGCAAAACTGCCCAGTGACATAATAGTGCAAACATTTGCCGTATTTAAATTGTGCCGTAAACATAAATGATAAATACTGCAATGGAAAGCGACTTGGTAATTCGGCCACATATCATGATGTGGCATCTAATTATGTCACTGGGCAGTTTTGCGGAAGTGTTTTCGCTTCCACTGTTACAAGATGTACTTCTCAAAATTAATACACTGTAGATCCGGTCACTGTTGGCCTTCCAAATTTCCAATCAATTTCAAAGCTTTTACACTTTCTCGTCTTTTTTTGATCGCGTGCATTGTCTCACATTCACAGTTAAAATTATCACGTCCTAATGTTCACTCAAGTGGAACGAAGTTCGTCGCATACGAAATTAGCATACTGTAAATTCGTTCTTTCTCGTGATGCCAATTATCGTTGGGTTCTTGGAATTTAACGGTTGAAACTTCATTCTATTTTTGTCTCAGTTTCAGTAGATTAAAATGGCAAATGAAGTTAAATTTAACAAGTGAATTCATAACGCTCACAGCATTTTTTTAGGGGTCCGGATTTTTATCACGTTGATTTTAGTCGCCGGGCTGGCGACTTCCGCTTCAAGTTAGTTGCCAGCTTCAAAATTCTAGACGCCATGGCGACTAAAATGGTCGCAACTTGGAGGGTTGTAGGCAGCCAACTCTGGAAAAGTAGGTGGCTGTGATGATTGAGTTCCGGCCCTTTGATTCTAGGGGGGTCTGGGGGCATGCTCCCCCAGAAAATTTTGAAATCTAGAAGCTCGGAAATGCCATTTTCAACTTTCTAGCATCTATTTCAGGCCCTGTTTACACGGGTCCGGACAAATCTATGTACGGACAAAAACTTGCCCGGTTCCACCTTGCGTTTATATGGTCGAATGACAATACACAAACGCATACGGCACAAGATACAGCGGACGATTTGAGATTTTTTTTAACAACACTTCCTTTTGCGTATGTATTATTGCTGCAAAATTGAGTGTGAAGTTACTGTGCTGTCTTAAAGATTTGCAGATAGGAAGCAACACTGAGATTGTTTGTCACAAGCAGACTGTTCTGACCAGAGTAGCCGGTGACATACAATCAAGTAGCTGGCGGAACTTTGGCAGTCGCCAGCTTGTTTTGAAACCACGGCATCTTTTCTAAACCTTCTCAATTGAAGCCTTGTGTGGTTCCAGAAAATATCAATCATACCCCCCATGGAGGGTTTTTTCTTCTTTGATTCCACACCCTCCATTATTTTCTGTTCCAGGGGCTTCACAGTACTCCCCCCACCCCTTGGAATTTCCATGACTTTACTACTTGTCCTGCCCCATACCATAGAAATTCGGTATCCATAAAAAACAAGTCTTAACTCACTTATTTTAATCTCATAGGTACTGTAATAAATTTAGCTGCAAGTTACATTGTAGACAAAGTTGTAAGGCGGTCTATTTTTCATGGTAGATGGAGGCAAACAGTCGTAAATCTTGATTTGGTCACACAACATTCACTATTTTATTGCACATTATTTATAGGGTTACATATACTTCAAGACAAATGCCATTGAATCAAATATTGCTCACTTAATCTAACTTTTAACTAGACAGATAACAATGAAACTATGTCATAACCTAGTTACAAAACGTCTGAAACAGGAATTTTGAACCAGTATCAAGTGAAATATACAGAGCATGAATCTAATTTGACTGCATGAATAAATTATGCAGGAAAAAGCATGATTGAGAACTGCATTTAAGCTAAATACATCACGATCTCCAAAGTATAAAATATCATCAACTTCATTGTTCATTTGTCCTGCACCTCTTAACTTGACGTCTAAAAAACATGATGCTCAGGAGTGCCGTCTGCATCGTCCAATGTCGGAACAAAAATGGAAAATATATGACAAACAATCCATGCTTATTTTGACAGGGAGTTAATTTGTGTTGTTTTGGTTACCTAGATTTATTAGGAAAGTACAATAGTGTTCATTTCATCACATTTCAAACCCACTGGAAAGAAAACTCTATCTGTACTCCCTCCCTTTGGAAATTTACCTCTTTCAGATCCCCTACCCCTCAGAATTTCTGTGACCCTCCATGGGGGGTACGAATATTTTCTGGAACCACACAGAAAAAGTTTCTGCAGTTTTTGATTAATAACCATTTATCGAATCAATTTATCGAATCCATTTTAGTTGCAATGTTTAGATTTTCAATCTAATCAATATAAGAAACTCGCCCCAGTCCTCTCATGTTTCTGAAATGGGCTATGTTTGAACAGTTGTGAGCATAAAATATCCATACACGGACAAACCTCCATTTCGTCAAACTGTGGGGCTAGACCTTGGGAACCAGGTTGGAAGATAAATGCATCAGCAGCAACAAGACATTTAAAGTAAGTTTCCAGTGACTCTATTAACCTCCAGACTTCATCCTACGAGAACAATGCACAGTGAAATAAGACAACCTGAAACCCAACAGCAACCCCCTGGGGAGGCAACCATACAAAAAGGACATGGACTTCAAAAAGGACTTCATCCTACGAGAACAATGCACAGTGAAATAAGACAACCTGAAACCCAACAGCAACCCCCTGGGAGGCAACCATACAAAAAGGACATGGATACTAGCTTGTCAAAGCTTTTAGGTTTGTACGAAATGTCATACACATTTTGTGTAGACATGTCTGTAAGGTTTTTAAATGCCATTTCACTTGACTTTGAACTTTAAATAAACAACTTCAGTAAGCTGCCTCTACACTGGAAAGTCTGCAATATTGTGCAACAATCAAAAGAAAGCATATTAACTACCGCTAGATGACGTCATTTGCCCCTGAAATATTATGGGGGGGGGGGACCAATTGGTGTCCCCAGCTTAGCTAGATACATACCCTGGAAATTTATGCATTACGCAAGTAGAACTGTGTTCTCTTGAAAACAACTATACAGTTTATATCAGTCATCGAATAAAGTGTGTGTATTTAGGCTTTCTTCGCCCTAAATTATGTCTTAATTAATACATCTCAAGTTAAACACTATAAACAAAAAAGAACATCACTGACTTGACAAGCTTCCTAACCACTGCATTACTATTCTACCATTACAGGCAAATTTTCACAGGCAGGTCATATCTAACTGACATGACGGCCTCCTATCCTCGGCCACATGCGAACATTTTCAGCTTCATTCGCTCGACTTTGGTTATCGTTTTAACGACAACGGATGGCTTTGCTAACAGTGTCATTTCGTTACTTCAGGATTGAAATTCCGTTCATGAACGGAGCAAGCAGGAAAATGAAGTACAAAATTTCATTATTGACACGTGTGTTCAGTACAAAACTGAGTACAAACCTTGAATCTATCTGGTTGGTGAAATTGTACCGCGACTCCGGCCGCCTTGATGTGTTTCAAATTGACACGTCCCTCCTCATTCAGCAGCTCTGTCTTTCCCTCGACATACCGACTCAAACTGACATCTTCAATGAACCGAATTTCTTCCTTCTTCAAAAGGCCTTCCAAATCTTTCTTCGAAAACAGTGCGCCGTAAAAGTCGGCGTTCTCCCGCGTAACGAAATGTGGTTTCTTTTCCCACGTGTCTTCGAAAAAGCTCTCCAAGTCATTCACAGCTAGAAGAGACTCGACAACCCTTGTCGTTGAAGTGTAGTCTATTGCCTTGGTCGCAGATGTCGAAGATTCCGGGTCATTTACACTCGTTACCTTCTTTTCTTCCCTTCGGGAGGAGTCGTAGAAGAACTAGCAGCACGATTCTTTCGCTTCATGGTCTTATTTAGGCAAAAAAAGAAGAATTTAGGACAAATTTTAGCCCGCACAACACGACAGATAGAAGCTTTGCTGCTCTGCAGCTTGTCACGTGTAGTCAGCGGTGAAGGCGCGGCAATCTTTAACTTGATCCAATTGGTCATTTTTTCCCGCCAATTTTACGAGCGTCAGGTTGTCAGGTGGCTTTAATTTCCACGTCGCTTTTACTCAGGGGCTTTTACTGTACCACGTTTTGAGGAGTTATAACAGCATGCACGAAGCAATAAACAGTAAATTAGAATACTTTTACCCAGTGGCGGGAGCTAAAGGGGGGAGGGGGGTTTGCATTACTTGTCCTGCTGGTATTTCTTCTCCCTCCTGTCATTTCTTCTTTTTTTACCCAGAATAAGGGGGGGAGGGGGGGGGGGGGAGGGGCGGAGGGCTAGATCCGCTACTGTTGCCGGTTGTTTATCGAGCTTTTTTGTCGTATTTTTGGCCCTGGGCTTAAACACATGGGGTTGCTTGTTGGTTACTTGTACTTGCCTCATTTTTGCACGCGTGATTACTGACTGGCGCCTAGCTAACTTACGATGGGGCGTCAGCTTTTTTAGAAGGGAGGGAGGGTATAAATCGCAGATTAACGTCTGGCAGGCAATCATAGTGCGTGCCACTGAGTCTCAAAAAAACTGTAGTAAAATGGCACCTTAGACTTGAATTTTGAGCAATCGAAATTTGTATATGTATTTTGGTGCCCTGGAACGGGGTAAAAACGAACAAACAGTTGAACATCTAGATGAAGTTTACAAACAAAACTTCTGCAGAGACTAGAAAAGAAAGATGAATAGAATAATTTTTTGTTACACCTGATACTGAACTTATCACCTGTCACATGGGTTACCTGTGAAGACAAAATGTCTACATTTCCTTTTTCAACCAGGCCACAAATTCCGAACTAACAAGAAGCTGAAAGTGGACTTGATTCATGACATTCATCACTAATGAATGAGGCCCTTACCACAAGAGAACATTCTCTTGATTACTAGTAAGCCGTGATGAAATCATAGATATACATGTACCAAGAAAGGTTCAGAGTATAAATCTTCCTCTCTTGGCTTCTCCGCCCAACATGAAAAAAGACGGAAACCACCAGAAGTTAGCAGCCGGGAATAAGCCTCCCTTCATCTCCACCGTGTCTTTAAATTCTAACAACAATAAAAGCAAGTGACACACTCGAACACTGCGCATGCGTTAGGTACTGGCCAGACCGTGGGTTGGTGTTCGAGTGTGTCACTTGCTGTTATTGTTGTTTCTTTGATTCTGCACGGGACTCTCAATCTCTTTACCCCTACCCCACCACAGCCCTCGTTTCACTGAAGCCAATCACACCCCCCCACCCCCCAAATCATGCCTTGAACTCTAAAAAAGTGATTTAAGTCCAGGAGCGAGTAGCTACCCAAAATTCCAATTCCCGTCAAGGCGTTTTCATTAACCGGTCTATTTTACGATGTAAGCTCAAAGGATGTCTTAGAAGACCTTGGTTGGTCTGACTTAAGGCGGGGGTCCACATGAAAGCCGTATTTTGGCTGGGTATTATGTTTTTAATGCAAATATCTCGTTTACATTTAAAGCAATCAAGAATCTCTATGCTCATTTCACATATCTATGTTTTAAGTCGTTTTGTCAATTTTTGGGGGATTTTTAGGTATACTTGGAGATAAATAGTTTTTCTCAAAGGATTGGTAAAATTTATGGAAATAGGAATTTTTGAAGATTTGGTGTTGTTTTAAGGTTATTCCTCACAATTGCACTGCGCATCCTTTCTGCGCATAATTTATGGCGTCATTTAGCGCGCCCGCGTGCACGCGCATATTGAAAACATATTGGGCGCTGTCAGTTGGAAAATGGCTGTAGCTCACCAACGAGCACGGGCACCCCAACTTTTTTTTCAGTCATTGTAATCAACGTATCATAAACTTTGATTGAGGAAAGACTGATCTGATTCCTATTGCTAAAAATTGAATAAATAACGAAAATAGCAAGTAAACTGTGGTCTTTTCTATTTTGCCCTATGGTAACCATGTCAAGAAATTTGGTTGAAATTTTAATCAAGAATTCAGCTTTCTGTCTAAATCAAACTTAAAAAGTTTATTTGTGTCCGATACAATGCATTAACTCCAGTTTAATGCGTGTTCTCATGAGTCTCGGTCACAAAAATTTAAAATTATTGCTGGGAATGCGGTCTTGTAATAAGCATTAAATAATGCCAAAATGGATCATTTTCAATGCCCCAGTGCTCCTTAATGAGTATGGGCACCCCCCTTTTTTATTTCAAAATTGAAGTTCTCATATGATAAATATTCAGTGGGAAGCGTTTGAACGAAAATCTATTGTCAGTTTTATTTCAGGGGAATTACCTTAAAATTGGAGTTTGAAGTTAAAAATTGGTAGATACACTCCAAACAGTTGCCCAACAACCTGGGGTGCCATTGTGCGGTCGGGCAACTGTCTGGTGGTGTTCCGTAACCCTTTTTCCCTTTCAACCTCTCTTAAACTTACCAAAATTTCACTTAAATTCAGGTGTACCCCGCCTTAATATAGCATTGTCCCACTTTTAATTTCCATATTTTTTGCTATTCTGTTTACATTTTTAAACCATACTCGGCTTTCATGAAAATCAATTTGTATATTAATTGCATTCCGAATTTAAATTAAGTTGACTCCCTCCCTCCCTCCCTCCGGCCCTCCCTCCGCAAGCATAGTACGTTCCTATCCTGGGCCTGCTCAGGCGTCCCTCGCCTGATCGCAGGTTGGGTCCTTCGTTCATAGGTTCCCGAATAGAAAAATGCAAGCGGAAATTAGCGGAAATTAGCTCAAGAACGTCTCAAGAGCAGCTCATAATCTTTTTTGTTGCAAGCGGAAATATGTTCAATAGCCTCTTAGAAGAGGTCATAATCCTCTTTCTTGCTGAGTTTTGACTCTACAGAGTTGAAAAGGAGCCCTGAGCGTTGCGCCATCGGCAATGAACAGCGGAAGGTGTGCATAAGCTTCGTCCCGTCTCGTCACGCGGTCAGTACAGTTTTAGGGAGAATCGGAAACGCAGAAGAGTCAAGACGGAGCACACAGTGTAACAGCGATGGGCGGGCACTAGATCCGACACAAGCCTGCATGCTAATGAAACCACTTTCATCAAGTGGTGGCGGTGCAGATGAGACGCCCGTGACGAGAGATATCTGCGATAGCATAACTTCACGTCCATGCTGCTCAAGTATAGTGGATAAGCTTAATCTTTTAAAAGAGCGAGACAAATGGACGACAAATCTACCTCTCGTCATTGTCACAGCCCAAACTGCCTGATTCTTGGCTTGCAAGTGACGTCCGATCATTTTGTAAAATCTAAAACTAAAGAGCCAGGCACCAAAGTTGTTATCTTCATTAGGCATAAGAGGGGCTGAATTTATATCTGTTTATAACTTTCAACGGAGGCGCGGTGGCCGCATGGTTAGTGCGCTCGACTCCGGATCGCAGAGCGAATGGTCCAGGTTAGAGCCCTGGCCGGGGACATTGCGTTGTGTTCTTGGGCAAGACACTTTACTCTCACAGTGCCTCTCTCCACCCAGGTGTATAAATGGGACCGGCGAATTGTTGGGGAAACCTAACAAATTGCGGGGGAGTGACCTGCGACGGACTAGCATCCCGTCCAGGGGAAGTAGAAATACTTCTAGCCGCTTCATGCTACAGAACCGGGATAAACTCCGGCAGCTATGAGCCAGTCTTGGCTCCAATGCTTCAGAACTTTCAGCTCACTAGCTTGCTTCGTCTGGAAACTAGCATATTTTTAAATTTCAGCGCTATGGCGGTGCGTGACATAAAGCTAAAAACGTGTTTGTTGAAAATATATACTTATCTCGTGATTTTTAGCTTATCCAGAAGTTAAAGTATTAGGAAAAGTGCTTATGGAAATTCTTGTTTGTTCACTTGACTAGATAGCCAAAGTAAGTTCCAGATGTCGACACTATTTTCCGGCCTCCATGTTGGTGTACCACGGAGTTACACCAACATGGCGGCTCCTTACTGGGCTCTGTAAATTTGTGCAAAATATTTCGGAGAATATCTGAAGTTTTCGGAAACGCACAGACTTTAAACTCGGACAAGTGTCTTCTTTATCAATCTCCTATAACATCACAATTTCTTGACTTAATCCACTGAATGGTTTTCTGATTATTTTCCTATTGCGTGACAGTGCAAGCCAAGAATAGAAGCCAGAAAACATTCATATGCACTCATGAAAGATGCGCGCTGCAGCCTGTACAACTCGCCTTCTACGCTCTATTTGTATTTGTTCTTTCTCCACTTCATCGGTTGAGATGCAAAAATTTATAACAATTACAATATAAGGAATAGCTAGACTAATTATATGCAGACCTTAATGGCTTTTTTCGTTTCCTTCGCTTTTACACAAACCACTAAAGGAAAAGAAGCCAGAATCAATGGCGAACGTAATTCGTCAAGACTGAACAGCCTTGGAAACCTCGAAAGCAAGAAATGCTTCCCCGTTTATATGCTTAACAGAGCAAAATTTTTTCCGGAAGAAAAGTGTTAAGAAAAAAATTCAGGAACATTCTTTGCAATCACGGAAACACAATTTGCTTCTGTCACGATGAAATGCTGCATCTGCGCGAGAAATTGGAAACATTTACATCTTCTACAAATTTTTAAAAGATTCCTCGTTTGTAGAGGGACTAGAGATTTTGGTGTTCATCACACAAACTTCGTAACCTGTGCTGCGTCTGTGCTCTGTCCTCATATTATTCTGCATATTGTGAAACTTCTTTCTTCATGTTCGTATGAAAGAACACCTGCGAATTTAAAAATAGATCGAGTTAAGACACTGACGCCGCACACACTTAATCATTTTTTTTTTTTATCATTCCACTGTAGCACAGAAGAGATAAGATGAATGCGGCTCGGCACTGAAGAAAGGTGGATCGAACACGTACAAACAAACTAGCGAACAAACTTTCCATGCCTTCTATTCTCTGCCTCTTCGATTTTCAAGCGGTAAGAACTATTAACACGTCACAATTATGGAAAAATACAAAAGTATTATCAGTAGGGTTAAAAGCCCATACAGAGTGAACATATTTAGTCTTCAAGTCTGGGGATTCAATTAGTGAATTGCTTTTTCGCTTGAACCCAGGCAAGCCTACATTTCTTAATATCATATGTCATTTCATTAGCCTTCTGTGGGCCGAACCGCCGAAGGAAAAAGATAAAAAAAATAATTGGATCTGAAAGATGAAAGGGGTACCGAGATGATAGAGTAAACAGAAAGCTCATACCCAAACATGCCTCTCAACAGCTGCAGAAGTCAAGATGTACCTAGCACAGCGGTTACAAGTGAATCCAAAGCAGTATATTGTCTAAATTTCCCGAACTGTTATTTACCTAGGGTAGCTTGATTGCAAGGTCACATTATTGAAAGAAGTATTTCAAATCGACATGTGCAAATTACATTGAAAGCGTCGACCTAAAATAGCCAAGATACATCAGAATGCGTCTCACGGACTACAAAAGTACTCAAAACAAACAGTGGATAATTAGCACAAAACAGATAACTCTTGTGCATAGTCGTTTGTAACAGTGTAATGTCAACTCGCATTTTACGGGAAAATTTATAAATTATTACTACACATTCACGACAAAAGAGTGCATCACTAAACCGACTTTCGCCATGACCTTGTGAAAGGAACATCCATGCGCCTTTCACTTGGTCCATAAAAAACAGCACAGATCAACATACGAAAAATACATTGCTTCTTTAAAATCATCTTTCTATTTTATACAACTTCATTTAAGGATTGTAATATCTTACATATGAATCATGCTGCAAAAAACAATATGTCGACAAAATATAACTTCTGGTGGTGTTTTCTGACCACAGTCTGTGCGAGGAACACAAAGATTAACAAAAAAACCTTGGCTACATTTTTACAAACGATATAAGAGGTTTACGATAAAAAAAACAGGGCGAGAAAAATTCACTGACATTAATTCCATAAGCGACTGAACTGGATATGAAATACGACTACGTAACACAACTTACTTACCCTCGAACAAATATCGATAATATATTTGTGTTGTTTTTGCTTCGTCTACAAAATGGATTTTCGCTTTACTACATTCGATCACAAATTAGGTGCTAATTGCTAAGTACTAGCCGAGTATGTTTTCGGACCAAGGACTGTCTCTTCAAGGAGCGATTTTGATATCGCGATGTTACTGAACGAAAATCAAACTCGACGCCGTCGAGAAGCGAATCGTTTCGCTATGACAGCAGCACCATGCCGCAACGACCCATGTTTTTGTTAGTGTTTACATCGTCAAAACTTCATACTGTCGTTTCGTTCGAATTATGTCCGCCATGCCTCTGTGTTTGTGGTCGAGGAGGCCTTTTCCCAGTTGCCAAATAGTAAAACTTTTTCCACGATTGCAGTGTTTTCGGAGACCAAATCCATATCCCCGAAATTGTCCCGACGAACAGCGACATGAATATTTTCAACTGAAAGATGCTCAGGTTCGGTTCAGCGATCCTGTTTTCTCGTTTGCCGTAGAACCAATATTCTTTGTTTGCATACTCGTAAAAGTAACAGGCGATGACCGCAGTTGCAGGCACGGTCGAAAACACTGAAAATATGCCAAGGCGAACGATCAGTCTTTCTAGTTTGTTCGTCTCGCTTTTTGTGTTGCCATCGCGCTGAATGGTCGCGCGGATGCGAAACAGCGCCACAAATCCAGCGATCAGGAACAGTGTGCCAATAATAAGATAAGTAAACTGAGGACCCAGAACGAATGCGGCCAAAGCGATCAAGTCCTGATTCCCAACAAAACAGAGTCCGGTCAACTCATCTCCGTCTATTTTGCCAGTTATGAAGATGAATATTGTTTTGATACAAGGTAATGTCCATGCAATGACATGGAAGAGATTCGAATACGAACCAATGGCCTCGTAGCCCCATTTCATGCCCGCAGCGAGGAACCAAGTTAACGCTAAAATGACCCACCAAATCGTCGCAGCCATGCTGAAAAAATACTGCACTAGAAATACAATGGCACATCCGGTGTTCCGACGACCGTCTTGAATAAGAAACTTAGGCGTGTTGTACTCGTGATCGCAAGAGATTGTCTCGCGGCCAGCTGCCAGGCGAACGATGAAGGAGATCGAGTAAAGGCAATAACAAAGAGCGAGCCAAATAATCGATCGTTCAGGATACTTGAATCTCGCGGTGTCCACGAAGAAGGTGCACAGAACGACTAGCGTCGACACAAGACACAGTATAGACCAAGCGGCCATCCATTTGTCCATTATATTTTTGTCCGAGATCGTAAAAATACCTTCTTGATTACACAGTACGGCGCACGATCTGGTGCTCTCAACATAATAATAATTCACGCTATTTTTGAATTTCCTGCACTCCTCCGAGCCAGTATATATTTTTTCCCGCTGGCGTCGTTGTAACAGTGTCGTTTGGTTGTATGCTGGTGCTTCCAACTGGCGGTCGAGAGCTTGAATCGTCGGTGAAGTTCGGTCCTGGCATACACATATTTTCTTGACCGATGTTCTCTCCCTTGAACTTGGTGCAGTTGAGCTTTGCCGGCCAGGGTATGCCAAACTCTGTAAGCACGTGTAAGCACTGTTTTCGGACGTACTCGCACAAAGGTCGGCAGGATGTAATCAAAATTTCCACCATTTTGGTGCACATCGGAAAATACGCAGAACATAAGAAAAACCGTAACTGGCTGGCGCAGTTGTACTTAATCAACGGAAGATACTGCTTCAGTTCTTGGTCTGCCTCTTTCTGAGTATCATGCCCCAGCATATTAGGCATTCGAGTCGCATTATAACCCAGGTCGCTGCAAAGTGACACAGTGATCGTTTCGCACTGCCATCCCTTTTTCCTGTAACCTTGGCCGTGTACAATAGCGACAGAGCTCGCCAAGATCGCAACAAAAACCAGCGAATTCTTCAGCGGAGCCATGTATGTTTCACGCCAGCTGAAATCGACACTTAAAGATTTTTCTGCATACACAGTATATCCCTAAGATTCCAGATGTTCAAACGCTCATTCGCGCTTGGTGATTTTAGCTCCAAATTGGTTTAGAGGTTGGTACAAGAGTTCGGTCGGCTGAGCGGAATTCACAAATGCTAAATGTAAGCAAAAGTTCATCTGTAAGTGAATTGGATGCCCTGTTGTTCATTGTGCGACTCTCGGGCTGTATGCACTCCAGCCAATCACAGAGCGTTTTGGTTGATTAAAAACCACGCCTATCAAAACCATCTGTCAATTAGTTTTAATTTTGTTCCGCAATCTCATTGGTTAATCAAATAAGCAAAGCAAACCCAGTAAAATGCACCGCGCTTGCTTTCAATTTGCAAACTCCATTTATATTTACACAACATTTGTTTTTAACACACAAAAGCTCTTCTTTATCCTTTGTTCACCGCAAAACAGAAAAGGTTCATCGAAGTAGCGCTGTATTCCTCGCGACTAATTTGGCAGAGAGATTGCAGTCACTATGTGAATGAGAAGAAGGTAAGACTGAAGCCGCCTAAATTGTTTAAATGTACTAGGAAACTTAATGTGTTCTCAAAGTTGAAAGCTTATGAAGAATATTTGCATAAGAAAGCCAAGTTTACCGAAATCCGGGAGTGGGACAACGCAAAAAATACAAATAATTTTAACAGGTAGTTGAGCAAGCTCCTCGGACTGCTTAAAACTTTCAGTTGTTTTTTTGGATAACTTAAAAATAATCAAACCGGAATTTGCAGTCCTGTTCAAGAACTTCAAGTTCATATAAGAGGGAGAGTAAATAAGTTGAGTATGTGTACGAAGGAAATTTGAATAGCCACAGTGTACTTTTCTATTAATGCTCCAGCATTTTGCTGTTTTGAAGCCAAATTTAGTTGCTGCATAGAATCCAAATTACAAACATAATGAAAGGAAACTATACATAGGAAACTATACATAATCACTTTGAATCCGAGACGAAACATTTTTTTAATGATTTGTTTCCAGTCATCCAGGATATGTGGATGATGATCTACTAAATTGACTAAAGAGTTTGCCATAATTATTATTCCATTATCTCGTGAACAGTTGGAAGCCCTTTCAATACTAAAAGAACAAATCCGTTTAGCTTACAGGTTGCGGTTTGTTGATTTTGAGGCTTTTGTGCCCTTTGTTGCGTTCCAAATTGTCCTACATTCAGTGGGTTCGATTTTCAAATAATTTCCTTAGATCCCTGCAGTTTTTTCGGCACTGTTTAGTTCAAAGAGATTCCAGTTCTAGAAAACTACCGCTTTTCCGCCCTAATCGGCAGTTAATTTGTTTCTGGTTTATTCGCAGCAGTATTCATTCAAGGATCTATTGCCGCGGGGTCACAGTTCTTGCTGTGTTATAGAGTATATCAGTATAGAGGAAATAGATCTTCTAACAAAATTGCCGATATAACAGTGGCGACATCTCGTTTATTGAGGCGTTCAATCTTTATTTAACCGTCTACAAACGATGTTCATAAACTTTGTACCTGAAAACACAATGTTCCATTTCTGAACAGTTGGAAAATCACATGGTCGTGCGCAACAGCTGCGGATCAAGGGCAGCTAAGACACCGATGTTTGGATAAAACTTAAAACCCGCACAGTCGGCAGCCTTTTGGCTTAGGGGTTTACTTTTCTTATAAAGACATGATAATGAAAAGTCAACAAGGTTACTGAAAAGACAAACTTAATACGCTCATCAGCTGAGCAATTTTGAGTGATTTTGCCTCTAGTCTCATTTTCACTATATGGGTTGCCGGCATACTTCGGAATAGCGGTATATGTGGGTTATTGACCGAGCATGAGGTCAAGATGTCTGGATATTGGCCAAGTTCTTTTTTTGCATGTTTTATATATGGACGGACCGAGACGGAGTCGAGGTCCATAAACTCGCATAAAAAGAACGAGCTTGGTCAAAGCTTGGTTAATAAAGGATTTATTATTTGGTTTTCGAGAAAATTTTTCTCGATGGATACGGCGGGAAGTCGTCCCAAGCGGGCAAGATAGCTCCATCTTGCTTGTTCAGGTAGCCAATCACAGCACAGGGAACCCTCGCATCCGTTAACAATATGAGTAAAAGATCAAATTACCATTATCACACTGTTTATCACGCGTGTTGTGTGTTTTGTGGCCGCCATACCCGCGCGCGGTAAACTGCGCGGTCTGCTAGTGCGAGGTCTGGAACCGAGATTACGGAAATCGCTCGGAGCCTGCTCGGAGATCTAATCAAGTCACTTTATTATTTTCGGTGAGTGATCGGATCCTCCGAGAAATTTACGAGTCCTTGATTTCCGTTATCTTGGTTCCAGACCTCGCACTAGCAGACCGCGCGCATATTAAAAATTCAAAATGGCGGCCACAAAACACAAAATTGGATCTTTAATTCATATTCATAACGGATGTGAGGGCTCCTTGTGTCACAGCGCGCGATTTGGTTCGTCTTGTCCGCTCCCTGAGCTAGCCATGTATAATTACACAATTATTGTCCACGCCAGCAGCTCCTGTCCACGCACATTCCGATCGAAACTGGCAACTTACCTCCAGGGGATCATGGCAAAAAGCGCCCGTGAAAATGCATTCCGATCAAGCCATTGCACTAAGTGTGGTTGATTTTGTGATCTACTCCCTAAACGCGCAGAGAAGTGGCTTCCACGCTTCTCCTAGATCCCTTAGCTTTCCCTCCTGCCACCCCACCCTCCACAAAAAAACTTTCTTTGTTGCCCCCGCAGGGTTTTTGGCCCCAGAGGGCCAAAAACCCGAGGAGGCACCTTAGGACTCCCCGCGTAATAGAGAGAGAAGAAGAGAGAATGTAGGTATTTCCGGTATATAGCCGCAAAAATCTCGATTTGATCGCTTGCACGCCCGCAAGGTATCGACGTTTTTCCCGCAAACGCTCATGGGAGGCCAGCAAAGGGACACGGGCGCGAGGACTTGCGGGATCGGCGTCTTTGCCACGAGCTTTGTCCTTGGTTTGGATCTCGAGTTCAAGCGTCCCTGAAAAGCGTTTGTATTTGCCGGCCTCCATTACTATTTCAGCGCGATCAAATAAGTTCGCTTCGAAATGGCCGAGATTATGATCTAAAACAAATTGAAAACGCTTTCAGAGATCCTGAAGATGGATTTTGGGGAAAAAACAGCTCAGAGAGCCCTGAAGTATACTAGATCGAAATTCGAGGCCAGTGTGGTTCATTTGCGACTAAATAGCTAAATCAGCATAGTACCTTCCGATCGTCAGAATTACCCAAGGATAACAACAAGGTAACAGGCCTGCGCGACTCCCATTCACGTGTAGTAGCCGCTTAGGAAGTTTTGCCCCTTTTGTATGGTACGATCGGAGGATCTTTGAATATTTCGCTAAGCACTAATCCTGTGTTTTCAGGGAGACATTTCGTCAGAGTAAAGCCGTTAGAGGTCATATTTCTGTGTGGCTTCCGCTGTTATCCGCTTGTAATTTGCAGAGTTTGACACCTCTGTTTTTTTTGCCAGTTTTTTTCTCTCGCGAGATATGTTTTCGGTTCTCTCAAATGTTAGCTCTGGAGGAATAAAGTTTGAAATATTCCTTTGGCATCTCGTTTATTTGGATTTTCACTGAGTAATCTTACGGCAGGGATCCAAATGTAAATGTTTTGCGGCGTTTCATTGAGGACAAAAAGCTTGACTCTAATTTGCATATATGGCGACTGTAACGCGATGTTTTCGTTTACCTTATTCTCCTTTATTTTCGCGGGACTTAAATTTCGCGAAAATTTTCTCAGCACATTTCGCGAGTCTTTAATTACGCGATCGCGGAGAAAAATTGTGTTTGCAGGGAATTTAATTTCGCGAAATTGACGATTAAGGTTTTTTCTTCTTTTCTTGTTTACAATTTTACAAAAATTGTACGTTAATCAACACATGAAACAAAACCAATATGCTGTCTCTTAGCGGCAGCTGTATTCCTCAAAAGTCAGTCTTACAGTAAAAAAAAAGTTGTTTTTGTTCTTCCGAGTCATTATCGCTTGTCGAGAGTTAGATACACCAAGGAACAGGGAAATAATGGAAAGAGACAAGACACTTGTAACTGCACACTACAAGGAGCCAGGACAGGATGGTCAATTTGACGACTGTACAAAGGATGTATTGGAGGAACTGTGCGAAGATGATTACTCAGATGCCGAAGAAGAACTTGAGGCAAATCTTGACGCTGATCAACATCTAAAGTTGATAGATGAAAGCCCAGTTCCTTGTGCTAACATCTTGTGCTAAAAATTGTTTAGGATCCTTGAAAACACAAGTACATGATTTTTTTTTATGTCCATTAAATTTCGCGAGATCAAAGTTCGCGGTCGTTATTTTTCGCGGGTTTTTAAGTTCGCGAATTTTTTAAAATCGCGAAAATCGCGAATTTAAGAACCCGCGAAAATTAAGGAGAATAAGGTACATTTCACTTCTGTTGTGCTTTCGAGATACGTTTGCTCGTACACTCTTTTCTTTTCTAAGGATGTTATTTTTCCGGCCCAGACTGAATATTCTTATTTTTCTGCCGATTTTAGGCTGAAAATATTCTTGTATTATTCTTACATTATAGCTTATGGCATTTTCGTTTTATTTAGAATTTATTAGGCTATCAAGTGCAAGTGTTTGGTTTCTGGATCTGGATCGCGTTCAGCACATTGTGCATGTGCTCTGGACACCACTTTTCGTAGCGAGGCCAAGATGTCACGTCAAAATATATTCTTATATAAAAAAGAGTTCATATCAAGACAATTGTTTTTTTTTAGTATCTGACTAGAACAATAACGTTCAATATTATTGTTTCAATGAGCAGAAATAAAAGAAAGCGGGGGCAGTTTTAGTGATAACTATTACTAGTATGAAACATAACAGCGGTAATGGCAGCTAAAACGCGACCCCCGATCGTCAAAAGTTTTAACACTGGCTGACGGAAAATGTTGACAAAACCAGAAGTGATGGGCTCCTGACAAAACCTCATTTGTTAATGTAACTTGGCCTGTAACACGCTTTGTTGATCTCAGTCCTCCTAATAGCTAAGTTTTCTGTTTTGTTAATATGTTTTAATCTCCTAGTATATATAGTAAACCTCATAGCTTAAGGAGGGGTCCACATGAAAAGCCGTATTTTGCCTGGGTATTATTTTTTTAATGCAAACATCTCGTTTACGTTTCAAGCAATCAAGAATCTCTATGCTCATTTCACATATCTATGTTTTGGGTCGTTTAGTAAACTTTTGGGGGATTTTTAGGTATATTTGGAGATAAATAATTTTTCTCAAAGGATTAGTAAAATTTATGGAAAAAGGAAATTTTGAAGATTTGGTGTTGGTTTTAAAATTAGAGTTTGAAGTTGAACAATTGGTAGATACAGTTTTTTACCTAGCAACGGCCATAGCAACGC
>JAHPZR010026483.1:0-5000 GCA_019787425.1 Platygyra sinensis
TTTTTCTCTCTTTTCATTGTTTACAATTTTTACAAAAATTGTACGTTAATCACACATGAAACAAAACCAATATGCTAGTCTCTTAGCGCCCGCTGTATTCCTCAAAAAGTCAGTCTTAGAAAAGCAGTAAAAAAAAAGTTGGTTTTTGGTGTCGTCCGAGTCATTAATCGCTTTGTCGAGAGTTTAGATTACACCAAGGAACAGGGAATAATGGAAAGAGACAAGACACTTGTAACTGCACACATACAAGGAGCCCAGGACAGGATGGTCATTTGACGACTGTAACAAAGGATGTATTGTAGGAACTGTGCGAAGATGATTACTCAGATGCCCGAGATAGAACTTGAGGCGTAAATCTTGACGCTGATGGCAAAAACAACATCTAAAAGTTGATAGATGAAAGCCCCAGTTCCTTGTGCTAACATCTTGTGCTAAAAATTGTTGTTAGGATCCTTGAAAACACCAGTACATGATTTTTTTTATGTCCCATTAAATTTGCGCGAGATCAAAGTTCGGCGGTCGTTATTTTTCGCGGTGTGGTTTTTGGTTTACTCATACTGTTTCGCGAATTTTTTAAAATCGGGGGGCGAAAATCGCGAAAATTTAAGCACCCGCGAAAAATGAAGGAGAATAAGGTACATTTCACTTTCTGTTGTGGCTTTCGAGATACGTTTTGCTCGTACAACGTCTTTTCTTTTTTCTGAAGAGGATGTTTATTTTTTCGCGGCCCAGACTGAATATTCTTATTTTTTTCTGCCGATTTTTAGGCTGAAATATTCTTGTATTATTCTTACATTATAGCTTATGGCATTTTTCGGTCTTATTTTAGAATTTAATTAGGCTATCAAGTTGCTAGTGTTTGCGTTTCTGGATCTGGATCGCGTTCAGCACACTTGTGCGATGTGCTCTGGACAACCACTTGTTCGTAGCGAGGCCCAAGATGTCCACGTCACAATATTATTCTTATATAAAAAAGAGTTCAGTATCAAGGACAATTGTTTTTTTTTTAGTAATCTGACTAGAACAATTAACGTTTCCATATTAATTGTTTTCAATGAGGCAGAAATAAAAGAAAAGCGGGGGCAAGTTTTTAGTGATAACTATTACTAAGTATGAACACATAACACGGCTAATGGCAGCTAAAACGGCGACCCCCTGATCGTCGAAAAAGTTTTTAACACTGGCTGACGGAATATGTTTGACAAAACCCAGAAGTGCTGGGCTTCCTGAACAAAACCCTCATTTGTTAATGTAACTTGGCCTGTAACATACGCTTTGTTGATCTCCAGTCCTCTCCTATAGCTAAGTTTTCTGTTTTGTTATATGTTTTTAATCTCCTAGTATATATAGTAAATCCTCATAGCTTAAGGAGGGGTCCACCATGAAAGCCGTATTTTTGCCCTGGGTATTATTTTTTTAATGCAAACCATCTCTTGTTTACGTTTCAAGCCAATCAAGAATCTCTATGCTCATTATCACATATCTATGTTTTGGGTACGTTGTAGTAAACTTTTGGGGGATTTTTAGTCTATTTTTGGAGATAAATAATTTTTCTCAAGGATGTAGTAAATTTTATGGAAAAAGGAATTTTGAAGATTGGTGGTGTTTTTAAAATTAGACGTTTGAATGTTAAAAAAATTGGGAGATGTACAGTTTTTTACCCTTCGAACGGCCATAGCAACGCTTGTTTACCATAAGAAAGTGGCCAAAATTATGGATTAGTCTTAACATATATAAACGAAACTTTGTAGAAAAGCTTTGACGACATGCACAATTAGATTGGCATAATTGTTAAAGGTTTTGTCTCGAATCACCATCACAGGACCATTCGTTTCTCTTATGAAAAGGAATATTTCCTAAAACTGTAGTAACTTTATACAAAATAGAACAACCATTCCACCCCCTCCCCTGAGATCCAATCTAACCCCCCGCCCGTTATTTGTGGCCTGTTAAATGTTTAATACTTCTTGTAAGAAACTTTAAGTGCATTTTTCTCAATGTGTATTTTGTACCGACTGACTTCACGCCAAACTTTCTTCTTTGCAAGATATCAAGGTAAAATTCCTGAAACTTACGCTAATGAAACATCTATAGTGCCGTAATGCAATAAGCCAAAAAAATCGTAACATTTTAACTTCTGTCACGTGATAAGGGATGATTTGTCCAATGAGTGTGGTATGAAATGAGGTTATTTCATAAAAAAGCCTGTAAAAAGCACCGAAAAGAAGAACTAACTGCCAAACCTTAGGTTCATTGCACAGAACCAAACAAACGCTTACATGCTATGCTTAATTAACAGTCAAATCTTGTTTTGTAAAAGAGCAAGAAAAGTTGGCGCTAACCCTATAAAAACCTACCTCAAAAGGCTGTGGCCATTTTGAGTAAAACGCTCACAATTCATTTTCTCTTTATGAGCGTAATAGCACACAGTTGATCTTTTTTCGACAAATTTAAACAAACTTTTGGTCCATATGTAGGTACCATAAGTTCAAGTTTCAAGTTTATTAAGTCTTCCAAAAGAATTAGTTACAATGAACACCGCCTGCAAATAGCGAGCTAATCTAGGCAGGCGGTTGTTAAGGACACACGAACACGAATACCACCTTAATCTCCTAGCTTGCTAAAGGTGTGTCACTTGCTTTTATTGCTTCAAGCTAAAATAAGCATTTTTTAAGAAAAGAAATGTTATACCCCCGAAAAAACAGGTGCAGACTAAATAGTGCTTTTTTAATTTCACTTTTGCCCGACGGCTATGCCATGCTGATGAGGCCTAACAAGGTCGAAACAACTGTCCATGGCTGTCACTGCCCGGGTGACATGGCTGTGCACATGCCTGAGGTACTGGTCAGACCTTTGGTTGGTGTTTGAGTGTGTCACTTTAGCACTTCACTTGCTTTTAGTGTTTTTTTTTTGTCATATCTTACACCCGGGGGGTACTCCCTTATTTGGGGTATACGGGGACGTGCCGCTGGATAGGGTATGGTTTTTGGCCTTGCCGTCCTAAACAGGGTATACATTCGACTTGTCTCTGTCCTAAACAGGTCAGAACCTGTCCTAAAAAGGCCGGATATGGTATTACGAGCCGAGAGACTTTGGGCGTTTCCATTTACCAAAAGATTCCGGAAAATTTCGGAAACTTCAGTGGGAAATGTTTATCGGTGAAGAACGTGTTCCATTTGACACACTCGTCCATTCATTCCCAGGCTCCCTTCACCGTCCGACCAAACGACCTGAAATCTTTATCTTATCAAACACCTCTTTCTTGGTAGCCTTGCTTCCAAACATGTGCTTGTGCTCATCCCAAGTTGTGATAAGCAACCGAACATCTTCGTCCAACCATCTTTCAAGGTTGTTACTTGAACTAGTTGGCAAGGGATCATTTGAAACAGCTGCTGTGAAAGGATGAATGACAGAAGATCGTACATGACCTTGTTTATTTACATATACAAAATTTTGTTTTTCGATCGATGAATAGTACTTACCATTTGCCGGGCTATTGGCATACGTGGCACAGTTGTGATGTAGCAATGTTTCTAAGTCAGGAGCTAGCCATGACACACTGAACATTCGTAGAAAGCTGAGGGGAAGCCGACGAAGTAGCCGCCATATTTTCCCGCCATATTTCCCGAAGGTATGAAAAACAATGGTTGTGAGCGGCCTGGAACTGGTAAACCTTTGCGAAACCCGTAATTGGAACACAGATTTCCATCGGAAAATTTCCACCGGGAAAACGGGACTACCTTTTCAGAAGTTCCACTTTTTCCGGAAATTTTCCAGTGGAACAAACCGAAAAATCATGTTCCATTTACATCCCAACCGGAATTTCCGGAATCTCTTGGTAAATGGAAAACGCCCACTAACCCACATTGCGAGCAGTCACTTTCTTTTCTTAGCCTACGACCCGGAGCCTGCGAGAAGATTGAAGAGCATGCGATCCAGAGGCAGAAAAGCGACGCATTTTTTTTCCTGACTTGCGCAATATCAACTGAGTAAACCGACATATGGTAGGTCTAGTTTCTTTGTCTTGGATTACGCGATGAAAGAAAGATGTTACTGTGTCGCGCAGACTTGAGGGATCCCGCTGGTATATATATTGTTTAGGGATATTTTTCTCTGTAAAAGTTCTATAAGTAATTTAATCAAATAAAATTAACCTCAAAAATAAGTTCCACTCATTCATTATACAAGAATTGAAGAAATCATTCCTCTTTGATTTGCTATTAAAAAATCAGCTTTCTATAGATGCAATGACGACATTTTGCTACGCTAACTAATTTTTTGACGGCTTTTTGTTTAGTTTAAGTGTAGAGACGCAACAACTTGGTTTTAGACGCATCGAGCATGATTTCTCCGATTCGAATGACTTATTAAACAGTGTAAGTTCCTGTAAAACCAGTGAGTGTGCATTTTGCCGCTTGTCCTAAACAGGGTCTTAAAAGGGAGGTTGTTGTCCTACACGTGGTAGGGTTTTTAGCGTATTTTTGTCCTAAACAGGGTCAGGATTTCAAACCCTCGGCGGCACCCCTGTATCCAAACATGGATCAAGTACCCCCCCCCCCCGGATCTTACACCCCTACCTCACCATAACGGCTACCCCTCTACAAGATCTACAACGGCCACTTTCCATTGACCCCAAGGTGGCTGTTGTGTAGATAATCGACTGTATTATAATATTAAAAGAATGTTCATTCTCGTCCGTCACGCTGTCTGTGTAAATGAGGGTAAAGACATGTAAAACGAGTAGCACTGGGGAAGAGAATGAAAGTCAAGAGCATTGCCAGGTTTCATACCGTGAGGGCTTGGGTATGAGTCCGTCTATTATAGGATTAACAACACAAGACCCCCATATATTCAGAAAGAGCACACCGAACTTTACAAAATCCTAAAGTTTCGTGTTAATTGGGCCAATATTGAACAAGATACAACCATTTAAAAACTTCAAAATTTGCAAAGAAATGTATAGATATGGTGAATGGGTGTATCTTGTTCAATGAGAAATA
>JAHPZR010026483.1:15000-19480 GCA_019787425.1 Platygyra sinensis
AAACGTCAAGTTAAAGTTAAATAATTTTGTATTCCAACATGCGTTTTATTGTCATGTTTGTAACTGCAGTTTGTGTGCTATTTCTCATTGAACAAGATACACCCATTCACCATATCTATACATTTCTTTGCAAATTTTGAAGTTTTTAAATGGTTGTATCTTGTTCAATATTGGCCCAATTAACACGAAACTTTAGGATTTTGTAAAGTTCGGTGTGCTCTTTCTGAATATATGGGGGTCTTGTGTTGTTAATCCTATAATAGACGGACTCATACCCAAGCCCTCACGGTATGAAACCTGGCAATGCTCTTGACTTTCATTCTCTTCCCCAGTGCTACTCGTTTTACATGTCTTTACCCTCATTTACACAGACAGCGTGACGGACGAGAATGAACATTCTTTTAATATTATAATACAGTCGATTATCTACACAACAGCCACCTTGGGGTCAATGGAAAGTGGCCGTTGTAGATCTTGTAGAGGGGTAGCCGTTATGGTGAGGTAGGGGTGTAAGATCCGGGGGGGGGGGGTACTTGATCCATGTTTGGATACAGGGGTGCCGCCGAGGGTTTGAAATCCTGACCCTGTTTAGGACAAAAATACGCTAAAAACCCTACCACGTGTAGGACAACAACCTCCCTTTTAAGACCCTGTTTAGGACAAGCGGCAAAATGCACACTCACTGGTTTTACAGGAACTTACACTGTTTAATAAGTCATTCGAATCGGAGAAATCATGCTCGATGCGTCTAAAACCAAGTTGTTGCGTCTCTACACTTAAACTAAACAAAAAGCCGTCAAAAAATTAGTTAGCGTAGCAAAATGTCGTCATTGCATCTATAGAAAGCTGATTTTTTAATAGCAAATCAAAGAGGAATGATTTCTTCAATTCTTGTATAATGAATGAGTGGAACTTATTTTTGAGGTTAATTTTATTTTGATTAAATTACTTATAGAACTTTTACAGAGAAAAATATCCCTAAACAATATATATACCAGCGGGATCCCTCAAGTCTGCGCGACACAGTAACATCTTTCTTTCATCGCGTAATCCAAGACAAAGAAACTAGACCTACCATATGTCGGTTTACTCAGTTGATATTGCGCAAGTCAGGAAAAAAAATGCGTCGCTTTTCTGCCTCTGGATCGCATGCTCTTCAATCTTCTCGCAGGCTCCGGGTCGTAGGCTAAGAAAAGAAAGTGACTGCTCGCAATGTGGGTTAGTGGGCGTTTTCCATTTACCAAGAGATTCCGGAAATTCCGGTTGGGATGTAAATGGAACATGATTTTTCGGTTTGTTCCACTGGAAAATTTCCGGAAAAAGTGGAACTTCTGAAAAGGTAGTCCCGTTTTCCCGGTGGAAATTTTCCGATGGAAATCTGTGTTCCAATTACGGGTTTCGCAAAGGTTTACCAGTTCCAGGCCGCTCACAACCATTGTTTTTCATACCTTCGGGAAATATGGCGGGAAATATGGCGGCTACTTCGTCGGCTTCCCCCTCAGCTTTCTACGAATGTTCAGTGTGTCATGGCTAGCTCCTGACTTAGAAACATTGCTACATCACAACTGTGCCACGTATGCCAATAGCCCGGCAAATGGTAAGTACTATTCATCGATCGAAAAACAAAATTTTGTATATGTAAATAAACAAGGTCATGTACGATCTTCTGTCATTCATCCTTTCACAGCAGCTGTTTCAAATGATCCCTTGCCAACTAGTTCAAGTAACAACCTTGAAAGATGGTTGGACGAAGATGTTCGGTTGCTTATCACAACTTGGGATGAGCACAAGCACATGTTTGGAAGCAAGGCTACCAAGAAAGAGGTGTTTGATAAGATAAAGATTTCAGGTCGTTTGGTCGGACGGTGAAGGGAGCCTGGGAATGAATGGGACGAGTGTGTCAAATGGAACACGTTCTTCACCGATAAACATTTCCCACTGAAGTTTCCGAAATTTTCCGGAATCTTTTGGTAAATGGAAACGCCCAAAGTCTCTCGGCTCGTAATACCATATCCGGCCTTTTTAGGACAGGTTCTGACCTGTTTAGGACAGAGACAAGTCGAATTGTATACCCTGTTTAGGACGGCAAGGCCAAAAACCATACCCTATCCAGCGGCACGTCCCCGTATACCCCAAATAAGGGAGTACCCCCGGGTGTAAGATATGACAAAAAAAAACACTAAAAGCAAGTGAAGTGCTAAAGTGACACACTCAAACACCAACCAAAGGTCTGACCAGTACCTCAGGCATGTGCACAGCCATGTCACCCGGGCAGTGACAGCCATGGACAGTTGTTTCGACCTTGTTAGGCCTCATCAGCATGGCATAGCCGTCGGGCAAAAGTGAAATTAAAAAAGCACTATTTAGTCTGCACCTGTTTTTTCGGGGGTATAACATTTCTTTTCTTAAAAAATGCTTATTTTAGCTTGAAGCAATAAAAGCAAGTGACACACTTTAGCAAGCTAGGAGATTAAGGTGGTATTCGTGTTCGTGTGTCCTTAACAACCGCCTGCCTAGATTAGCTCGCTATTTGCAGGCGGTGTTCATTGTAACTAATTCTTTTGGAAGACTTAATAAACTTGAAACTTGAACTTATGGTACCCTACATATGGACCAAAAGTTTGTTTAAATTTGTCGAAAAAAGATCAACTGTGTGCTATTACGCTCATAAAGAGAAAATGAATTGTGAGCGTTTTACTCAAAATGGCCACAGCCTTTTGAGGTAGGTTTTTATAGGGTTAGCGCCAACTTTTCTTGCTCTTTTACAAAACAAGATTTGACTGTTAATTAAGCATAGCATGTAAGCGTTTGTTTGGTTCTGTGCAATGAACCTAAGGTTTGGCAGTTAGTTCTTCTTTTCGGTGCTTTTTACAGGCTTTTTTATGAAATAACCTCATTTCATACCACACTCATTGGACAAATCATCCCTTATCACGTGACAGAAGTTAAAATGTTACGATTTTTTTGGCTTATTGCATTACGGCACTATAGATGTTTCATTAGCGTAAGTTTCAGGAATTTTACCTTGATATCTTGCAAAGAAGAAAGTTTGGCGTGAAGTCAGTCGGTACAAAATACACATTTGAGAAAAATGCACTTAAAGTTTCTTACAAGAAGTATTAAACATTTAACAGGCCACAAATAACGGGCGGGGGGTTAGATTGGATCTCAGGGGAGGGGGTGGAATGGTTGTTCTATTTTGTATAAAGTTACTACAGTTTTAGGAAATATTCCTTTTCATAAGAGAAACGAATGGTCCTGTGATGGTGATTCGAGACAAAACCTTTAACAATTATGCCAATCTAATTGTGCATGTCGTCAAAGCTTTTCTACAAAGTTTCGTTTATATATGTTAAGACTAATCCATAATTTTGGCCACTTTCTTATGGTAAACAAGCGTTGCTATGGCCGTTGCTAGGTAAAAAACTGTATCTACCAATTTTTAACTTCAAACTCTAATTTTAAAAACAACACCAATCTTCAAATTTCCTTTTTCCATAAATTTTACTAATCCTTTGAGAAAAATTATTTATCTCCAAATATACCTAAAAATCCCCCAAAAGTTTACTAAACGACCCAAAACATAGATATGTGAAATGAGCATAGAGATTCTTGATTGCTTGAAACGTAAACGAGATGTTTGCATTAAAAAAATAATACCCAGGCAAAATACGGCTTTCATGTGGACCCCTCCTTAAGCTATGAGGTTTACTATATATACTAGGAGATTAAAACATATTAACAAAACAGAAACTTAGCTATAGGAGGACTGAGATCAACAAAGCGTGTTACAGGCCAAGTTACATTAACAAATGAGGTTTTGTCAGGAGCCCATCACTTCTGGTTTTGTCAACATTTTCCGTCAGCCAGTGTTAAAACTTTTGACGATCGGGGGTCGCGTTTTAGCTGCCATTACCGCTGTTATGTTTCATACTAGTAATAGTTATCACTAAAACTGCCCCCGCTTTCTTTTATTTCTGCTCATTGAAACAATAATATTGAACGTTATTGTTCTAGTCAGATACTAAAAAAAAAACAATTGTCTTGATATGAACTCTTTTTTATATAAGAATATATTTTGACGTGACATCTTGGCCTCGCTACGAAAAGTGGTGTCCAGAGCACATGCACAATGTGCTGAACGCGATCCAGATCCAGAAACCAAACACTTGCACTTGATAGCCTAATAAATTCTAAATAAAACGAAAATGCCATAAGCTATAATGTAAGAATAATACAAGAATATTTTCAGCCTAAAATCGGCAGAAAAATAAGAATATTCAGTCTGGGCCGGAAAAATAACATCCTTAGAAAAAGAAAAGAGTGTACGAGCAAACGTATCTCGAAAGCACAACAGAAGTGAAATGTACCTATTCCCTTATTGCGGGTAGTATCTTACAAATTCCGCGATTTTCGCGATTTAAAAATCGCTTTTCTTCTTTTTTTTCTTTTCTTTTGAACTTAAAAACCCGCGAAAAAT
>JAHPZR010026484.1:0-46113 GCA_019787425.1 Platygyra sinensis
GTGGGGGAGGATGATTGAGGGAGGACAATAAAACCATAAATGAAATATTTCTAAAGGTGAGTTGTTATTACCTGCTGTCCCTTTCGTAATTCGCTTTTAGCAATTGAAGTCACTGTACCGTCTCCTTACAGATGACCTTTGACTTGAAAAACCGGGATGAGAGATTTGTGCCATAGGAGCAGAAAAAATATGGAACCTTGTGAACAGATCTACACAATGCAGACAAGAGCGATGTTTTGTGAATCTTCAGCAGGAGTTGGAAAGTCTGTTGTATGTCAGGCTTGTGCCTCATACTGTATTCGTGTGTGGATTTCAACTCGTGAGAAGAAACATTGTAATCGTTGTTTCCGCCCCCCTGCTGAGGAAGGACAAAGATCAGCCGCTCTAAACTTCACGTAGAATAAGGGCAATGTCGCACCTTCAGTGATTGTCAGGTCTGTGTTAGAGACCAGAGCAGTTGAAAATGGTTAGAGTAGGACAGGCTTAAACCAGCGACTCCACCTGTGTCATGTTGTGAGAGAAAAACAACCAAAACATTTGCCAAACAAGATCATTATTACAGCATCCTAGAATTTAATTCCCAACATGGCTACACTCTGACGGTTACAAAACAGCTACGCCTGTTACGTGGTCCTCGTAATGCACAACAAAATAATATGGAGGTGCACTTCTTCTAAGAAACTTGCAATAGCCTTTGAAAGGAACTCGGATATGGAGAACCTGCATAAACCGTTCCCCCCCGTGATAAACATCATGAAATATCTATCCTGTAAGGTCACCACAAGGCTAATTAAACAAAAGGTCACGGTTAATAGAGAATCGAACGACCACTGGATCTGACCAATTCCAATAGTTGCAACATAATGAGCCCAATAAACTTAAGTAAAAATTGCCACAGAGTAGCAAACACAACGGCTATTCAAAGATTTCGACTTACGAGAGCTCCACTGAGAAAAATAATTATTCCGCTTGAGGCATATTCGAAGGGCCATAATTCACTAAGGGGGGGGGGGGAGGCTAACTTTTGCAGGCCTTGCATGTGACTTTTTACAAATTGGAGCACAATAGAAGAATCAACCCCTTTTGCTTGCTGAGAGAAATAGACCAGAGGAAACTACCTGTTCAAGGAAAGGTAAAATTCTCCCTAAGACATCTTTGTTAGGAGCTAAATCTCAGGTCACATCATGCTCAAGTTGTCGTGTTTTGATCATTAAATGGACAGTTCGACTTCAGTGAATTTACGCAGCAGAATCAGGGAAAAGTGAATGGCCATTGTACTTTTTTCACAACACACCCTTTATCTTTTATCCCGGGAACTGTTTGCCCTGGCAAAAGCAAACAGACCTCGGAAGTTAAAATCCTTCTTCGGTGTTTCAATGGCGTCTCATAGCTCATTGCGAACAAAATTATCACTGGCTCCCGTGAGGCATCGCGCATTGTATGCGAGTATCTATATCTATCAGCGAATTTTAATGGTCAACAACCAAAACAAAAGTTTTGACTCGAGGTCCGCAGACGTTATTTTGCGGCGGAACCAGTAGTGACAGCCGGAAATACGTCTGCGTTTCGCAGGCTAAATTTCAATGGACAACTAGGGATTTTATTCACCACTACCAGACGTTAGACCTTGCAAAACAAAAAAATCTTTTTATATATGTATATATTTTTCATTTTATATACATTGTCCAGTTGCTCAATTCCACCACACAGTTTAATAGTTTCCAAACCAGGGCTGCACTTGGGATGTGATGGGAAACTGTTGTCCTCGTAATTGTTAGATATATTGTTGGACTATATAACTATATCCTCTCTTCTTGTCTGCATGTGTAGATCTGTCACAGGTTCATATTTTTTCTCCTATGGCAGACAAATCTCCCAGTTTTCAAAGTCAAAGAGTCATCTGTAAGGAGACGGTACAGTGACTTCAAATGGCTAAGAAGCGAATTAGAAAGGGACAGCAATGGTTAATAACAAAACTCACTTTAGAAATATTTCATTTATGGTTTTATTGTCTCCCCTCAATCATCCTCCCCCACTCCCCTCTATCCCAAAAAGGAATTTAAAATTTAAACTGTCCAACAGCTAGATGATTAGTTTATAATATTGCTCAGTACTGTAGGTGGCTGGAAAATGTTCTGGTAGGCTAAATTATCCAACAATGTGAATGTAACCTTGTGACCTTCTTTCCTACCAAGATGATTGCCCAAAGAAGGTCGCAAATCCTGCTGTTGAAAAAGAGACTCGTTATAGACTGAATAACTAATTACTAGTGAAGCAAACTACTCCATTTTCTAGATTTTGTTAAAAGTATTTTAAAAAAATTTATTGACAGTAATAATAATATTACTAGTTCTTAAGTTGGAATTTTTTTTGTTTTGTGGTCTTAAGTTTGAAATTTTTTTGGTAGTTCGATCTTGAAAGAAATACCTGTTAACCTAGTAAATAGTTTATTTAACACTGTATTCCTTCTGCTAAATTTAGTTGCTTCGAGGCAACCTACCGTAATTTCCGGCCGTTTACCCGCATGACACATTACCCACATCAGTCAATTTTTGCAATAAAGGGCCAGAAATTCTTCAACAGATTACCCGCACTGGCAGATAACCTCTCCGAAAACAAAAGAAAATCACTGCTTTAAAAGTCACTGGTTCACAAGTGTATGGATTCGGACAAGCCATTAAAGTGCCTGTGCTTGGCCAGTGGATAGATGTAGCACATACAAATAGCCAAAAGATTGCAAAAAAAATTCTTCCATCTAGCTACCAGTTCCATGCCAGTTCAATTTGTCCAGTTATTAATTCAAAGCATGTATGTTAAGACTCATTAGAATGCACTGCAGCATCAAATGTTATGATTTTCGTTAGACAGTCGTTGAAGCCCGCATTTTTTAGGTTGAGAGAAAAGCTGGGGACAAGTGCTAAAATTTCTTTTTCGGGGTGGATGGGTGGAATGTTGGGCAGTCAAAATCAAAACAAATCCAACTGCAATTTTGCACAAATAAATAATGTCAATACTTTTAATTGACAAGCAAAGGCCTGCGACTTTTAAGATAACCTTGCAAGTGTTTGTCTTGCTTTATCCCCTTTTCTTTCTCTCTTTAACACATAAATAATTATTGTTTAATCACAATTGCGAATTATTTCATTAGAAGTGTTATTTATCATCTTCTATATATAATTTTTAAATATTTAATATACATTATTCCATTTTTTCTGATACCGCTTTAAAATTAATGTTTGTGAGAGTTTGAATAAGATTGAATGTGAATTAAAAGAAATTTTGATTACATCTAATATTGAGACTGAGGTTTTGAAGTGTTATGCTTGTAACATGCGTGCTTACCTTTTTCTTTGTACCTTTTCAGATTGTTGTACCTCCTCTTCCTGGTGATGCATCTAAAAAAAACAATTACCATTCAGAGGAGATGATGGTAATTAAGGAGCTGTCGTTTTCCTTTGAGAGTAAAGTGTTTTTGTGTTATTTACTCAGGGGGTTAATAGACATTTTCAGCAAGATGGCAACTGATTTTTACTGGCCAGCAAAACTATCAGAAACTGAACGTCTTTAAACCCATTGACTGCTGTGCCGGCCGTAATGAGCCTTGGCCTTTCTTCCACTTCTGATGTCATCACTTTGAGCAAAATTGGCATCATGTATACTCCAGTTCCACAGGAGGAAAAGATCTTTCTAATAATACCTGCGATCACAGTGATCAGCCTAATGGAGCCTGAAGATATGCACAAAACTGCTCAAAAAAGTTGAGTGAAAAACTCAGAGCAAAATTTCCTGCCACTGCACGGGGCTACTCCATAGTAAAAATTGCCCGTCTCGATGACGCTTTGTTAGACGTTTTCTTCTTTGTTATGACATTCCAAGCAAGTCCAGTAAGAAGGTCAATCACTGAAGCAAAAAGAAAAGAAAAGGAGAAAAAGCGGAAAGGCAAAAACAAGTAAAAAGCCTAAGGACGCAGGTCACTTTCTCATCCAAAAACAAAGTTTTGATTTCTGCGCATGCGGGCCAAAATGTCGTAAAACATGATGCTAGGGCAAGAAAGGGAAGCTGTCATGTTGTAAATGCCTTTTGACTAGATTAAACCTAATGGGCCAATATCCAGCACTAAGAAACTCCAAAAGTCCAAAAAGTGCATTTTTGACAAAAAGCTAGCTCCAGATGGTCAAACCAGCTGGACATTGCTTGGACGTTGCGGTGAAAATCAGCACTATATAAATAAAGTATTATTATTATTAAAAAAAATCACCCACACGGCCACTCAATTTGCCTGGTGCCTAGCCTTAAAGTGTTATATGACAGATTTTTTTATTTGCTCGATAAAATCTCCACAAACGTGCTGATAAGAATAGCAAAACAAATATTTCGATATCGATTTTCCTTCCGGTGTTTTGATGGCCAAAAGCGTCAAATTTCACTTCCAGTGGGGTACAAAACAGCAAGACCAAAAACAGGACACTGGGAATGATTGTGACCTCATTTCAGGACTTGAAGCTTTGCGGAAAACAGATTTCTCAGTCATTTTCTGATTGTGAGCTAATAAATTTGCCCAAAAATGGTACAAAAGTGCACTGTTTATAAGAAAATAAGAAAAGTTGGCAAAATCTGTTTTCCCAGAAACTTTTAAGTCCTGAAATGACATCACAATAATTTATTCCCAGTTGTCCCATTTTTCGTCTCTCGCAGTTTTGTACCCCGCCAGAAGTGAAATTTGACCCTTCTGGTTCATCAAAACACAGGGAAGGAAAATCGCTATCAAAACAATTTTTGTACTATTCATATCAGTACATTGTGAAGATTTTATCAAGCAACAAAAAAATCTGTCATATACACTTTAATGAAATCCCTGTTAACTATGTCTTCTTATTTGTTGCTATGTTTCATTCATTTCCTTCTAGGAATTTCGAAGATGATTTTATTGAAGAAGAGACAGGGCTTAGAAGCATTGTTAATAGGTATGACAAGGTGTTAGTTAATAACCCTCCGCAAGCCTTTTCAGTATTATTAATACTACAAAAGGAAGCTGCTGGTATACATCTACCTGCCCCCTAATGGAGGATAGAAAGAGTGGTAAAAATTGGGATTAAAGAATGGAAAATGGTGGGTTCCATCTAAACAGGAAAGAGAAAGATTTATGGCAGTTTGATTAAAAAAAAACCTTCCAAAAGTACTTGAGAGTGAGGATTTGTATGGAAAACCACTAGGAAATGTGGACGGGGGGGGCAAAGCCTACTGGTATTTCTTCCCCACAAATTCTTCTACTTTCTAATGTCCCTTAAAATTCCCTCTTAAGGGTTTAAACCTGATAATTTGCATGCAAGTTCACTTTTAAATATGCCTTTTATTTCTGATAACATTATGCATTACCAGGAATCAGACTGTTGCAAAAGGCGTGCTACTGGAACTCTTGGCTGTCTTATTCATACAAGTTAGTTATTTATATCTTGTAGCAATTCTAACACATATTTTTGCTTATTTTCAGGGTGTCTGGACATCCCCTTGCTCAGAATGAACGTTGTCTTCACATGTTCCTCGCAGAACCCATTATAGATAAAAGTTATGTGCCAGGAAAAGTTCGAGCCACATAAAAATAAGATACAATATTGACTAGGAAAGCCCAGTGAACAATGCTTTGGGACTATTTCTACAATCAAACATTATCAATGGAAAAGGCTTTAATCCTTTCAGCCCAAGCCAATCAGGATCTAATTTCTTGTAAACTGTTAAGTACAAAATGAGACATTTAAGTCAGGAGAATATAGTAGGTAATCACCAATAATCAAAGTTACTGCTGTAAGAATTGTATGTACGCCATTAACTTTGAATTTGTATGCAGATATTAGGTTTGACTTAAGGGTTCAAGTTTATATTATATATATTTTTAGGAAAAAAGCCAAATGATTTGATTGCAAGTAAATTGGGCCTCAACATGAAATTACTGGCATGCTGAATTTAATAATGGAATACACTCTGATTGAAAGCATATGCATAAGTATTTTTTCTTACATTTTTACACAAGAAAACTTAGTACAATTATATGGGTATGCCCAGACTAGTAGCCTTTGCACAGATCGTTTGTGCAGGCCTTGATATTCAGCAGTGAAAAGTCACTGACCTGTAATGATATCATGGCCACTTGGCTGAATTTGGGTATGGTAAATGTGTTACTGCAGTACTTTTTTGGTACTCCTCAGCAGCAAATCAGGCTCTTTTGGCCTTGCCATGCGTATTTTGGCTCAACTGTGTGTCGCCAGAGCATAAAGTAACATCAATAGCTTTGCTGAACTCCCTTGGTATCCCGCTGAAGTGTATCAAAGAGGTGATTGTAGTTTCCAAGAGAGTGTTCCATTTTATGTGTGCGTGGTTTCTCATGCTAGTGCTGTGATGAACAGCCCAGAAACTAGTGATGTAGGTGTGTTTTGCAATGTTGTACATTTGATAATTCAAAGCTAACAAGACAATGTTATATGTGCCAAGACTTTTATTAGTTCAGGAACCTCAGAGTGTACTTACAGTGTAATACACTGGTGCCTGGTCTTAGGCATCAAGCCTGTTTTTAGTAACACACTGACCTAAATTTTTTTCGTGCTATTTGCTTGCAAATTACATGGCACAATTTTTAAGATGGTAAAGTACAAAATAACATCAAAAAACTAATCATTTGGTGAAGCCAAATGAATGAAGCATTTTGTAGCTCCAGAACAGAGATAATTAGAATAAACTGGACTGTACATTTGACACTCTCTTACATGTAAGAAACTGGTAACAGTACGTAATGACAGGCTCCAGAAAGAAGGGTTTTGAAGATGCTAGACAACCAAGCCTTCATCACTACCAGTGTTGCAGCAAACACAGGCACAGACTGACCTAGTTTCTTTAGATGCATCGGTCATATTGTTTTGGTTGTCAGTACCACCTAATAATAATTATTATCTTATTCAGTCCAGTAATCCAAAAAAGAGGCATTTCTCCTAGAAACCTGTCAAAGTTAATGTAAAGCTGTCTCGTGAATCTGTTGATCCATTGGAAAGCTGTTAGTGCAGTTATCAGTAATTTGACATACAAATGAGGTGTAAGGGCCAATTGTTCTTTGTATTGACCCTTTAGCCTTATTTTCTTGTATAATTTTAAAAGAATATTTGACCACAGACTCAACTGCAATAACCGCTACTCCTCATCATTTATCCGGGACGTTTATGTCTGTCATTGTAACAAATACAATAGAATTGTTGCTTTCATAAAATTTGTTAGTGTGTAGATTGCTTAATTTTACCTATAGTAGTGTGATTTTTTGTTGTGGATGCATAGCTACTTGTCTATTACTCTTAAAGCTCTATAATAAGATTCTGCTAAATGTGCAAATGGTGACAGAGCAGTGATTTCAAATGCCTATTAGCAAAACAAGACTGCTTCTTTCTTAGCATTAACTGTTAACTTTTTGAGTGGATGATAATAAAATTGAGTAATGTAGTAGTTAACTGCTGTTCAGTGATACCGGCAGCAGTTGTATCTAGTAGCTTACGGTTTTTTAATAAATCAATTTTGTTAAAAAAAAACCTTGAAGAGTTTTGTGAGCTGTCACAATTGGGGATTCTTTATAGCAAAGACATGCAATTAACTTAAGAATAAATAAAAACTAAATGTCCTAATACCCAGAGGCTTTGGAAAAAACCCAGAGCATAGTGACAAAAATTTAACCCTGGGCAACATGGCCAGATTTGCTTCTGGATGCAAAATTTAAAGGGGCCGCATCACAGTATTTTTAGTTATTTTGACCATTGACAAAATTACCTTTGAATTGAAGGAAACCTGAAAATAATACTTTAGAAAGATAGGAAAATACATGAAGACCTAATAATAAACCAACTAGTGAGACAATCTAAGATAGTGCAGAGTGTTATGTTGGACTGTAAGTACATTTTTAGTCATCAGCTGCCTGTATGTAACTTGTTTGTTCAAGGCCCAAATATATCTTACAATTACTCTTTGACAAGAAGGTTTTAAATTTTACTGTGGTGTTTTGCGTTGAATTTCGTTTATTTTTAATTCATTGATACGTTGAACTAGCAAACGTGATAATTTTATTTTTTCAACGCCAACATTTGTAACTTGATACTTTTGTTTTCCTTGCAAAGTTTCTAACATGATACCCTTGTTTTCCCAAAAACATAAAAAGGAAAATATGCTGGCTCTTTTCCTGCTGGAGAAAAATGAACTAATGTTATTAACTTATGAAAAAAATGATAGAGGAATGATTTTTTTTCATTTAAGAGACAAATTTTCATATCATCCATAAACAGTTACTAATTTAATTATCAAATAGTCACATCGTGTCTCGGAATAGCACATTCTTATTAGGTTGCCACCGTTGGTACCGTGTTAACAATAAACTAGTTCAAAATAGACAATTATATCGATTGAGACAACCGAGAAGCGTTTTAATTTTACCGATATTATTTATATCTTACATCCATGAATAAGTCCCCTCAAAGACTGACTAAATTTATTTCCGGTTTCCGTAAGTGCCACAGTGTCTGCAGCAATATTTGAGACGTTTTTTTTGTCACCACATTACTACCGGGTACTTTTATTGTCGCTAACTCGGAAATGTTTAGGGCGAGGCGTTCTTTGCACTAAAAAGGAAAACTGACATTACCTGAAATATAACTGCTATCGCCCGTTAAGAGGAGTGTGGTATCCCACGCATGAACTCTGAACTCGAGAACGGATTGCATCATGCTGACAGTGCTAGAGCGCATGCGTCTTGCATGTTGTGTTCTACCACAAGGAAAAGCACTTAATGTTCAAGTGTAATAGTGTATGAAATGTATCGTTACCTAACCTATAGTTAACACTAATGCTAATCAATCTGCGCATGCGCTTCGAGCAAATCGCTTTTGTTCTTAAGAGCAGAATAGTACCACAAGGATAACAAGAGAATATTGGAACCATATATAGTTTTCTGATGTTACAAAAGAAGTAATGTAAGTATGGTACGTTTTATGTAGCAATCAAAGGTACCTACCCCACCCGCTCAAACCAAGGCTAATTAAGGAGGCTCGAAAGGGTTTTTCGTTGCTATATTGTTTGTGAAACGATGGAAGATTACAAAGAAGGATGTTTAACAGTGTGGGCAAACTATATGTCTCCTTGCAACTCCATTGTTGGGCTATGCTTTAAGGGTACTTGTGACGTCATATCAGTTACCATGGCAACGCACGAAGTCCACAAAAGCGTCCTCTAAATTTCAGTTTTTGTAAATTATCTGAGAAACTAATTCGGTGACCTACCATTTTTATTTCTTTGTTGGAAAGTTCCCTAAATTCTTTAACTTTTCAGACAGTATGGAAAAATTTTATCTAGTAGAATTAAATATATTTAAAGAAAACGCGTTTTATGGCTTACAGAAAATTCCACTAGATAATTTTCCCCGAAACTTTTATATCTGAAGTGCCATCGCGAATGGTGCGTGTATGCAAAAATCAAGATAGGTCACCGAGCGAACTTTCGAGCTAAAAACAAATGTTTCCGCAGATTTTATTTCCGGTTCGCGCGATTTTACGCGGCATTAACTTCCGGTGTGCTGATTTTAATACTGATTCAGCTGACGCGTGCATCTTAGTTATGGCGTGTGTAGATTGCGCGTGCGCCTGCAGCTAAAAACCCTTTCGAGCCTCCTTAATTAATTGAAATTAATTAATTAAACAAACATTAAAGTTTACACCTTATTGCCTTAGTGGCTTATAACCATAGTGCTTTAGCAGCGCCAACCCCCAAACCATCCCAATAGTGCACTCTGCACTAAAAAGGAACAAGGATGGTTAAGGATGGTGAAGATTGACACAGATTACAAACAATAAAATTGAAAAATTTAGGCTAAATTTATCAAACCATTTAACCGTGACACAGCTCCTTTAAATTGTCCTGTCCGGTCAACTAATGTGTTATTTAATTTTGATATTTATCTTTTTGTGGCAGCAGGCAGACACTTGTACATGTACATGACTTCAGCAATGAAGAATACAGTACACTGAATTCTGACAAACCTGAAAGTGAACACTGTTACAACTTGACCTAGTAACTGTGACATGTACTGTAAATTTCTTTTATGCAAAGTTAAAAAATTCAGTGTGTGCATATAGCTGGGACAATGACTATGTGTCCAGACATTGACCAGGGGCAGATTCAGGATTTTTCTTAGGAGGGGTTGCATCTCTAAGGAATGATGTCACTGACCAGTGAGGTAAACAATTTTAACAGCGAATATGAAGAAGGCTTCATCTCACGAGGGGGGAGGGGGGGTTTCCCCCCCGTGCACCCTCCCCTGTTGGCAGTGCCTGCCCAAAGGAAACTGGGGTTTAATGTGCAGTGTAAAATGGTCAATACATGTGCATTGTATCATTATTTTCTCTCAAGTTCTATTGTCTCAGGTGGGATCTTTGTTTTTCTTTGTTTTATTCTTTATGATGTAACTGGTGACTGTTTTACACCACACATGAGCCGAAACTGGTCCATTAGAGCAGTTCAACTGTATTCACTTCGCCATAACTTCCTGTGAGAAAAGGAGAGAGGGGAAAAATTCAAGACTTACCTAAATATATACCATATGCAGTCTGAGACAAGTAGCCAGTCCGATATTGTAACAAAAACAGAGGAACAAAGCGATTTAATGGACAAAAGAGTGATCTCTTAAGATTTAGATCAAATCAAATATTCAGACAAGACCTCATCTCTTGCATTTCTGAAATCAGATGCCTATTAACCCATTGACTCCTGTGCTGCCTGTGACGAGCCTTGGTCTTTCTTCCACTTATGATGTCATCACTTTTGACCAAAATTTGCATAACCTATACTCAACTTCTGCGAGAGGAAAAGATCTTTCCAATGATGCCTAGATCAGAGTGATCAGCCTAATGGAGCCTGAGATATGTACAAAAATGAGTGAAAAACTCTGAGCAAAATTTCCTGGCACTACACCTACAAGTAGCTGCTCGATGGTAAAATTTTGCCGCCTCGATGAGGCTTTCTTAGAAGTTTTTTTAACCGCAAGTAAGCCCAGTAGAAGGTCAATCACTGCAGGAAAAAGAAAAGAAAAGGAAAGGGAAAAAAATTCAAAAATGGAAAAGCCTAAAGGTGTAGGTCACTTTCTTGTCCAAAAAGCTATGACAAAATTTTCGTTTCTAAGCATGCCTGAGCCAAAATGTCATAAAACCCAATTCTAGTGGCAAGAAGGGCTAGCTGTCATGTTGCAAATGCATTTTCGACCAGATTAAAGCTAATTTGGCTGAGATCCAGCCTCAAAACCACCAAAATGTCCAAAATACGCATTTTTGGCAAAAAGCTCCAGGAGTCAATGGGTCAGGTGACCCAATTCTCCAAAAGATGGGTCCTTTTGTGATAAATTTGGGAAACCTACCCAAACCGAGCCCAAAAACCCCAGGATTTCTACAAAATTTGGATTTCAGGTTTTTTCACACTGGCTAATTACTGTTACATTGTATTTGCAAAAAACTTAGTTATAAGTTCATTTCACAAAATGATCTGTTCAAAGGGTAACCCAAGCCTGCGATATTCCAGTTTCATCCTTATCTCTTCTCTTGGGTCTTTTGTGGATACCAATGTCGTAGCGGTGCCAGGCCTTCCCTGCCGTCCTACCCTACCAGCCAGATGTAAATACTCATCAATGTTCTTTGCGACTTCTGTCAAATATACATGGTCCAACTCTTTAAAATCCAGACCTCTGACAGTTTCCTCTGTGCCAACCACAATATTTATTTGCCCAGTCCGAAAGTCAGTAAGGAATTTTCGATAGTCGTCATGATCTTGGTTGGCAACTTGTTTGTAGAGAGCGACTGCATTTATGCCTAGCTCTCTTAATTCCCAGACAAAACTGTCGACAGATTGGAGACGATGAATAAACACCAGGGCTGACTTCTGGCCTGAATCCCTGAAAATTCTAAAAGAAAATTAAAAAGTTAACCTTCAATGAAAAAGGCACTGTGAGAAGCCTTTCACCCAATAACACAACACATTGACCCAGGGCATGACACCGGGTCTCGATCCGGAGTCCAGAGAGCTATCCAATTGGACACCAAATCTTGTACAAAATTTTAATTAATGATATTCACATTATATCACCATAGTTTCTTTCAGTGATGACAAACCAATAAATCATAAATTAAAGTTTCAATCATGGCAAACTTTAATTTATGTTGAACTAACTTACAGTCTTACTGTTCATGAGTTTTCAACTGATATTTGCTTATTCATTTATTTATCTATTTAATTATTTATTTATTTATTTCTTCTTTTCATCTCTTTTTATTGTAATAAATTACTTTGCTCAAGTTTTAGTGCCAACCTACCTCCTATTTTCAAACATTATTTAGTTTTACTCAGCTCGATTAGCTTTTTAGTTATCCTGAGTAAACATTACCTTTTTTTGTATTAATGTATCGTATTGTAAAATTTTAACTTTTTATTTTGGTAATAAACAGCGTTTTCTTAATAAGTTTTTAAGTAGCCAGAGTTTTGTGAAAAGTGGACGGTTGTAGGACCTGATAAACATCATCTCCTTGACATATCTTGAATCGTGAAGCAATGAAAGTAGCCAGCGAAAACTGGCAGAGAAGCCGGCAAACTTCACTGGCTGCCGGTTCTTATATTCAACCCTGAATAAAGCTGGTTGTTGTTTTTGTTGTTGTTAAATAGAAAAAGTTCGGGAAATGAGTCTGTGCTCAGCTCCTCTTCCAAACCGATAACATTCTCCTCAAGGAGAAATAAAGACCAGATGTACAGTGAGAGTGGTGGAAATTCAAGCCTAGAAGGTAACATAACAAGTTAATTTTTAGCTTGTAAATGACAAAACTCACCTGGCAAGAGCTTCAGCTTTGGTAATACCAAGTGAGTGATCGCAAACAACATACTGGTGTTCAATGCATGACGGAATGTTACGACGTTTTCCTTCAAGAGAGGGAGACTGTATGACTGTTACATGGTCTCCCCAACCAAGTTCTATAAGGTCTTCTGTGAGTTCATCACTTACAGTTGCAGAAGCTCCAATAAGCTGAACTGGTTTGACCTTGAAAACATTCATCAAATACATGTACATAATGAGTAAATTTCTTTTAAAGTTTTCCTGAACTGATCTGTTTAAATTCTATTCTATTCAATAGCAGACCACATCATTACGATGCAAGAAACAGGCCCAATTTCTTTTCCTGTAAGTTACACCTTACAATTTCTAGATCTATATATTAAGTGGTAGAGTTCCTTTGTGTGCAAAACGTATTTTTTTTTTCAAACATTTTGTAATTGCCATGTCTTCATGAAAGATGTATACAAGTTAAGGCCTGAGGATTTGCACATGACGTATATACAGTGTTGCAATAAAAGAAGTCCACTTACTTTGGAGATCTTGAGGATCTTCTCCACTAACAATTTTGCTGGTCTGGGATGGTTCTCTCGGTGGGTTAGCTTCTTAAATGGAGTCTTTCTATGAAGCGGCAAAAGGACTTTGTCTACTTCATCAATCACAATGGTTTTAGTGTGCCGCACAAGGGAGGGATCCTTGTCGACAATTTCAAGGATTTTCTTTGCAGTCCCAATAACTATCAAAGGTTTTCTTTTTTTGTCTTTCAATCTTGCTTCCTGTTTACTCAGATCAATACCACTCACCTATTTGTAAATAGCAATTAAAACAATCTACTAAGAAAGCATAAAAAATATCCAATATGCTAGAATGCATTTGCAGATCATATATTAAGGTGGCTGAACACTGTTTTTAAACCTGTGTTTCATTGACATGTTTTTCTCTAAAACCGTTGATCCTTTGGTCACCAAAATTGCAACAAGCAGGTTTTAAAGCAATGAACTAAATTCATTAGGTTTTTTGATAGAGCTTTTGAAGCTGGACACTTTTAGAGATATCTTAACCCCTTAAAGCTGATTTCCAGTCCCTACTGCACACTCTCGAGAGTTTGTTTATGTTTTTTGTTTTGCTTCATGTAAGACATCGCAAAATGTAAACATTTTGCAACTACTTACATGAAGTAAATTCAAAGTTTAAAAACAACCACCATTATGGATACGACGCAATCGAAGCTTAATACTTCGTTCTTTTTCAAATCACTTCATGAAACAACTTCACAGCTGTTAAAATCAATCAAGCTGTTGGAAAAAGAATTTGAAAGGTCTCAAAGATAAGGTATGTGGTTCTTAACAAACAAGAAGTTTTAAAAAAACTTAAAAACCTCGCTTTTTTAACTCTTTTGTGCTCACAAAAACATTACGTAATATTTAGCAACAACGTTTTGCGAGAAACATTACCCGGAAACAATTGGTAAGGGTTAGGGTTAATGGCTAGCTTCTTTATAGCGTTCGGGTTTTCGATATAGTACTTAAATCATACCAATTGCTGGCAGCAAATCCTCGGTGGTCTAGTGGTTAGGCTGAAAGGCTGCCGGTCTGGAACTCCTCATTCAAATCGACCTCTTCACAAGATTTTTTTAAAAAAACTTAAAACCGCGCTCTTTTATCTCTTTTGAGCTCACAAAAACATTAGTACGTAATTTTTTTGCAACAATGTTTTGTGAGAAAACATTACCCGGAAACAATTTAAAAGATTGGAAACAATAGAGATTGCGTGATTCAAAGTTGGCTCAGTGCCTAGGTTGTAAGAGATTTTCACATTCTTTGCATAACGTTGTTGCGTGATTTGTAATCGGAGACTTTGTTTACCTAGCTCGAAGGAGAAAAGCAGTCTCACAATTGACCTTTCAAAGGAATATATATTTGCATATGTTCAAAGCCAAGGTTTTATTTTTTTCCCAGAAAACTCCACCATTGCTTCTGGCGAAGTAAACATGATCTTATTTATCACCGAAAAGGCATTCCAGTAAACACGATCTTATTTATCACCAACAGCGGAGTCCATGGCTGACGGCAGACGTAATACCTTCTTCAGCGCATTGAATGTTCCCTTCGAAAGTGAACATGCAAGCAAAACGAATATACAGCTTAACACTGGATAATTTCAGCCTTAGTAGCCAGCAACTGGTCCTAAGTTACATTCTTTATCCTTGCAAATGCCTTGACATGCATCTCTGAGGGATTTTAGCCCAATTTTGACCAAATAAACCCTCCCCAACTAACCACGAGTTTATTTAATTTGTTAACTAGACAAAACTCTCCTGAGGGAGGTATGAAGAAAAGAGCTGAGAAATGGCCTGTAATTGGCTGATGATGACATCATCCGTGGAGGTTTGGGATTTGTAACTGACAAAACTAAAAAAAAAAAAAACCGAAGGCAGAGCAAAAAGCCAGATAAGGTATGTGGTTCTTAACAAATAACATCGATTCGCATTCCATCGAGTGACCCGTTTATATTGTTTATAAACATTAGGGTTCCAAGACTGCCCAGCATGGACTGGAAATCATCTTTAAAGGTATGACAAGCACCCCCATTCTTTTAAAAGGAAGTCTCCCCTGCGATTTTAACTACTTAAAGTGCCTATGAAGTAAAAAATAATTGCGGCTTATTTGAAAGGCTTTTCAAGGTAAAGAAGAATGGCGTTTTCTTTTTGGGAATATCTTTTTTACTTTTAGAGATATTTACGTTTTTGTATTATGCAAATAAGGAAAGTGATGACGTCATAGGTGGTTCCACTAAAACAGTACAACACTCAATCAAGAATATCTCCAGAAATATTGGAGCAGTGTTCTTCAAACTTGGCACTAGAAACGTACATCACAAAAGAAACAGAATGACACCTACAATGTTGTTGCCATGGCAACACTCTCGGCTCCAGTCTCTTTCTGTGAAAAACCAAATACCCCCAATTGCAGTCTTCTAAAGTGGGACAGAGGGTCTAGCTCGGCACACAAATGGTTCCCATATTGCCTTAACTATCCCCACTGGGTTGTTGTGAGTGGATGATCCTTGTTTAGGATAAAATCTGGAAATCTTAGTCTCAATTAAAACAGGACCAGCGGCATGACTGTTTCCATGGCAACAGCACAACAGGTGTCATTTGGCTTCTTTTGTGATGTACAGTCCTGATGCCAAGTTTGAAGAACACAGCTTTAATATTTCCAGAGATATTCTATATCGAGTGCTGTACTGTATTAGTGAAACCACCTATGACGTCATCACTTTACACACAAAAACGTAAATATCTCTAAAACGAAAAAAGTTTTTCTAAAAAGAAAATCGCCTTTCTTTTATACTTTAAAAGGCTTTTCAAATAAGCAGCAATCATTTTTTACTTCATAGGCACTTTAAGGGGCAACACTCACAAAAGACTCCACAACAGTTTTGTCTCCAAGAAGACGACGTGCCTCAAACAGCAATTGACTTGCCAACTCTCTAGTGGGTACAATAATCACTGTACCAAATGTTTTTCCAGGAAACTGAAGAGCAGGCAACAAAAACACCAACGTTTTACCAGATCCTGTCTCTGACTGAATTAGGACACTTTTCCTCTTAAAGATCAATGGAATTGCTTGTTTTTGGATGGCTGTTGGAGTGGTAATACCATCTCTGTTTAGTTTCTCAACAAGTTTTGGATGAAGATCAAAGTCTTGAAAGGATATGATTTTTGAGGTGTCAACAACATCAGATTCTTTCTTTGCATACTTGTCTTCTTCCCTCTCAAGTTCATTACTTTTTCTTTCCAGAATTTCTTCGCTTTCCTCTTCTGTCAATGACTTGTACACTGGGGTTAAATTTGCAAAATCCCCTGCTTCAGGGATTCTGAAATCCACTGACCAGTCATCTTCAAGAAGCTCCTCTCTTTCTTCCTCCGTCAGTTCACTGGCTAGGGGTAATGTGCTTACATTTTGAGTCCAAAATGTATTTCGCATGGGTGTTTTCGTTCCTGTCTTTGCTTCGTTGTAATATAGTTTGTATGTAGCCTTCTGAAGTACTCCACAACTGCATAAAATCGTTATCTGGGCCATGTTTCTTTGCTTTCTTTCTAAGCTTATCTGTCCTTTCAACATCTGACACACGTTGCTTTGAGCTATTTGAGGCAAAATAGCGCAAGTAGTTCACATGTCTTAGATATAAATTATTCCGTAAGAGCTGTTGGGTACCGAATGTTTTTAAAATAACAGATTGCATCAAGGAATGTAAAGCGAATCTTTCGCTCACTGAAATGCGAAAAGATTCACCGCTTGGCGCAACACACATGTGTAATTTTCTACAGGCGTGCTACCCTTTAGGTTGCAAAGCGGAGGTAAGCTGGTGACTATTGAACGCTTGACCTCTCTGGGGAGGTGTAAGTGTAGGACCTGTATAAAGTAAATTTAATTATTGAAAAAGCTTCTCTTCTATTCTGCGAGAATGAAAAACAAAATAATCAATAAACTTAGATTTCAAAAAAGTTATTTTTGAGCAGGAAGCTTTGAGGGACAATATACTTTGTGAGACTATCAGATTTAATTTTGTCTCCCTACCCCACACAGTTGCATGTGCGAGCGAACCCGACATACTTGACCTGATATTGACCGCATCGACCTCGTTCGTTCCGTTGTGTTTCCCGCTTGTGTATTGTCATGCAAAACGCAGCATCGGCATACATGCGGAACCTTCAGCTTAATATATGTGGCGTCCACAGTGAACGGTGTTTAATCTTGTTACTCTACCCGAATTCGCAGTGGGTAAGTATGCCATTTTGATCCAACCCTGAGTTCTGCTGTAAGAAATGGACCACTGTGAACTTTTGTGGTATTGTGTTTAGCTTATAAACAACTTCATTGACAGATATCACGCAATCCAGAGAATTGAATTTTGAGCAAGTAAGCTCAACAGTTTTGCGCTATTGCGATATGTTCGATTTTGTACATATAAGCTTAAGAATATTCATTTTCGGTTTCTGTCCATGCCTACCTAGGTCAAGTAGCAAAGTGAAAGATACAGTTGCAAAGAGTAAGGTTGCACGGGGGCACAAATGGCTTTTTCGAGAAACGACATTGCAAGATACCTCTTTGTGGTATGTACGGCTTTATTGAAGCTTAAGTGTTGTCTTCTCTGTTTAAATGTAATAAATAATTTAAGCTTATTGTCTCGTTAAAATGTGGTTAGTTGAGCTGTAAGTTGTTGATCGTGTACTTTTACTGAAACTTGCAATCAAGGGATTAATTTGTTTCACTTTCTAAGCGCTAGCACCCACTACACAAAAGGATATTCTTGATTTTTTTTTCCTTTGTTTGTTTGAGTTGTTTCATTATTGAAAATATTTTTGTGAAGGTGAATCATTGATCTAAGGTTTCACATTTTCTGGGACAATATTAAAGAAAATATTTCATTTGGTGAAAGTGAATTTTTTTTCCGGGAATTAAGTCTGAACGTCAGATTTCAAATGACGTGTGTGTTGTTTAGTAATTCAAGCCATTAATTCAAGAGACTCTTCTAAACAAGAGGCTTTTATAAACAATTGTATTGATGCAATCACATAGGGAAATTCATTGTGACTTCACTAACACGAGATGACGTCAATGTTTTGTTCCAAAGCACTCAACCATCCATAAAAGGGATAAATTGTTTTGAACACGAAATACTTAAGAATGAGAATGCAGATTTTTACTGACGACTTGTTCCTGTTCAGATTTTTCGAGCTGAAATATCCATTGTATAATTACATTATGTAACACTTTTGACTCATGTACTCATGCCTCAATATTTTTTGTTTAAAATCCTGAGACCATGCTCTGTGAATCAATATTCTTTAATGATGCCTTAGTGATATTGACATCTTTCTTTTCACGTCATAAATTTGTGCCTCTTCTAATGTACAAGGCTGTAGCCTGTGTACAGCCATCGGATCTCTGCAAGGAAATTTAGAGGAAGGGCATCCCGATTCCTAAGAACAATCGATAATCCTGCTTAAGGTCACACAAGTTTTCCTGAAGTGTTCGGAGGGCAACCTGATTGGTTCAATGATCATGCATGGTGTATTAATAGTGTTATTAATGTTTGTCGGTTTCGCTGACGGATGTTATGAGATCAGAGTTGGCTGTAGAAACCTCAAAGGAAGTCTTGTTACATTTTTTAGAAAGATTTATATGCATGGAATTTTTAGAATTTTGGAGTTTAAACATGTCTTATGGAACTTATCACATTTTTGTATCAACACATTATTCCATGAGTGATCTATTTTTGGTCTGTGAATATAGCAAAGGTCATTAATCTTTTCATGTTCATGCAGTGATCATGTGCAGAGAATAAATGCTTTTGTTATCTCCACGTGTCATGTTAGATATTGTGACATGGAACGCGCTTTAATGCATGCATAACTTATGTTGGGAAGATGATCATAAACTGCAATACAAAGACTCCTCTTCCTTGAATTTCTCTTCCTTGACTCCTCTTCCTTGAGCCACCTGTGCTATCAAAGCTGAACAGATGCTCCAGACAATGTTTCAGCCCACGTCACCCCACTTATGCCTTTACATGATTTCTTTATCAAAAATAATTTACTAGTAGTAACCACAGGTTAGAAAGTGTGGGCCTGAATGGACTTGAAGAGCTTTTGTTTAGATGTTGGCAATCAGGCTTTTAGCCAGGATTTGAAAAGTGGCCGTCCAAAATGCGTTATTGGGCCTGCTCAAATGAAAAATTTATAAGGTAACATATGAAAAATAAAATGATTTTCTTCAATAAGTGGCCGTCCATAAGACAGCTGGATGCCCATCTGGCTAAAAGCCTGTTGGCAATAGAGAAGATGGTAATGCGTGCCTTGTTTTGAAAGCATGACAGAAAATTGGCGTTACTTTCGATTCTCACTAGTTAGCTAATTAAATATTCGATCAAGGAAGGAAGAAGGCGTCGGTCGCAGAGGAATGTTTATTTGCTCAAAATTGAGGCAAAATATTTCAGAGATGCAAGACAGGACATTGTAAGGATACAGAGAGTAATTTGGGACGATTTGCTGGCTTTAAGGGTGAAATTATCCAGAAGCAAGTTTTATTTTCCCTTCCGTTTCGAACACTGCACCAAATAATTCACGTGTTGTTTTAATATATACTGTCTGTCCTGTTTTTTCTTTCGTTCTCTTTTCTACACCGCCGAGGTCATTTTTTTCGTCTCAATAACATAAGGAAGGTTTGGAATTAATGTTCTCATTCATGGTTTAGCTCTGAGGCAATAATTCTGTGATTTTTTTACCCAAACGTCGGCTTGTGTTGTTGTGGGCGACCGTGGCTACTTCATTGAGTGTCAAGCAATGACGCGATCGACGAGAAAAAAAAAATGTTATTATTACATTCTGGTTTTCTTTCATTTCGCTGAAATCTTGATATGATATGGCTGGATTGTTAAGAAATAGATAGTACTTTTGCCGATGTGTGATAGCTATTAACCCTAAAGTGCTTATCCCTTCGAAGTCAGGGTTTGTGAAGAGATTTTTGTTCGACTGTTCTGCGAAATCAGAGATTTTATAAAAAGTCATTTCATTAACGATTCAAACGAATATAAATTTACATATGTTTCAAGCTCAAGTTCTAGTGAACAAAACACATTTTTCATGAGCGCTGGGTTTTAATATTTTTCCGGCGAAGGTTTGAGCCGGAGTAACGGAAGCTTGGATTAACATACTTTGATCTTCCATGTGACAGAGGTCTGCATCCGGTATCCATTGTGACAAACTGTTGTGATTGACACATTTTTCGCATTCTGATCGTTCTTAGTGGTGGAACAAATTTTCAACTTCCGGTTTCAGTGTCCCTGTTATAAATGTGGCGCGCACTCATAATACGGAATCCGCTGGTCACTGTCAAGATTAGGGTTGCGGGCCTCTCTTGGGCCCGCAAAAACCATATTATTTTTAATAATTTATAAATAATTTCTTTATGAATAATTTGCTTTTTGTGTGAATAAACTGTGTGATACTTTTCCATTACCATGAATTTTTATTGTGGTTTCACAATATCTTATTGATGCTGTTTTTATTGATTCACTAATAAAAATATCATATTTAATATTTAAACATTTTCAGATAATATGGATGTCTATAAATGTTGCACTGTTTGTCTCTACATATTTAAATTATGGGACAACAAAGAAGTACCATTACTTGAGAAAAATTATCAAGGTATGTTTAAAATCCTGTACAAAATAATCCTGTACAAAATAAATAAAATGATGTGTTTATAACGAGCACAGTTCTAAAGAAAGGAAAAGTTTCTATTTGCTTGTAAATATTAACAGATTGCACTTTAAATCTGTACACTCCACTTTAAATCTGTACTTAATATATGTAAATTGTGGGGTGATGTACACTATCCCACATATCAATCAATCAGAGAACATTATTAAACAACAGATGTGCTTTGATTGGTGGATGTGTGCTCTATAATATGAGCTTAAAAGTTTTGTTACCATGGCAACATACTGAGTTCCAGACCTCCCCAATATTAAAGGGCTTTTCTGGCCACCTTTGGAGTTTCATTTTGATATTTGCTAATGATACCCCAAATGTATGATCCAGCAAGCATATCAATATGTTAGCTCAAGTTTGTGGCCTAGTTTAACATGTTTCAAGCTGAAAATCACCAACATCTTGAAATCAAGTAGGTGGCGACTGGAAAGAGTGAGTTGCCATGGAAGCTCCCCCTCCCCTTTGCAAATTTGTCAGGATGGCATTTGGACTGTATACTCACTTGGTAATAAACATAATTATATGTACCTAGCTGTACTACATTGAAGGGTGTTAAGAGACTGGAACATCATCCTTTTCTGCATTTTAGGCTAGGAGAAATGTTTAGCCCTTTTCAGACTACTGATTAAACTGCTCTTATTGATGCTTTTACTACTCAGGGTGGGTTACCCTTTGCTCGAGGTGCAGCGATGGTGTTGAACTTCAACTGTATGTTAGTCCTGCTGTCCATGTGTCGTAACATTATCTCTCTCATCAGAAGCAATCTCAAAGTATGTATTCCAAACAGAAGTTATGTTAGTAGTTATGTAGAATATCTTTGGTCACTGGGAAATACTTTGATTAATTAATAAATGTTTGTCATAACCAAAATAACATGGATGCCAAAATAGTGAATTTATCACATCAAAGAAATAATACTGCCAGAGTTTTTAATAACTATTTATCTCTTTTGATTTTAATTTTCTTTAAGTGCGGCTGGTGTGGAAGTATAATAAGCCTGTTGGACAAGAACATAACTTTCCATAAATATTGTGCTTACACCATTTGTTTTTTCACTGGTAAGTAAATTGTTATTGGTGTTAAAATTAATTGCTAAGGGGTTTCTTTGTTGTCCTACACTGTAGCTGCTGTCAGGGGTGGATCCAGAAAATTCAGAAAGACGGGGCCAAACATGACCGCCCCTCCCCTAATCCACTCTTGGTGGTCATCCCATAGAATGATATGTCCTGCAAGCTTCTCTCTTTTATTACCATATACATGTAGAAACATGTAGTTCAATTTCTAAATGTAATATGGTTGTAGCTCCCTCATTTGCTGGTGATGATAAGTACTTAAGTATCTCCACTGACTTGGTGGTTGCCTGTCTCAGGGATGCATGGTTTACATGAGGCTCATATCTAAGCTGGCTACACCATCCCAAAGGCAACTTCCCCAAACTCATCAAATGACGATGGGTTTAACCTCCTATGACTGTCCAGATGCCTCCTAAGAGACAGTCCTTAAATCCCAAGGACAGTTGCTTATGAGACAGTTGACTCGTGTTATATGCACAATGTCACGTCTATACCATTACCAGGTATCTATTGTGACCAGAAGATGATCCTCATTGCCGGAACTGAGCTGTCTTTTGCTTTTGAAAAGGATAAGAAATTAGCAAAATATGTTCTCTATCCCTGCCTGATGCCATTACAAGCAATTTGCCAATAAAAATGTTTTAAGTTTGTGCTTGCTCTTGTTTTTAGTGATTCACATAAGCGGTCACTTCTTCAACCTAACAAACCTTACGGAGAGCAGCTCCAAAGCTGAAACAGAGATTGAGCAGCATCTGAGTCAGCTGGATGATCCGTGGCTTAATCCTATCAGAGAGTCTGGAGTTGTGAGTATTAAACATGATAAGTTTTGCTAAAAAAATTGTTGAATTAGCTACAGCTGTAGCTAGCCTGTTATTTGTAGTAGAATTTTTGACAACCTTTCGTTTCCAAAAAAACTAGCTGTATCATAGGATATGACAATTCATATTTAGTAATTTCTGATTTGAGGTATATATATTACATGTAGTTAAATTCAAGTCGAGTTATTTTGCATTTGACAATTATAGTCATCATAAACAGGTTTACACTGAAAATCGGCGTGCTTTCCTTGTATGTGATAATTTCTTTGTTTATAAACTAAATTGATAGCATTTTGATCTTTCACTAATAGGATCCCGTAACTGGTCTCTTTAGGACAGGTGAGGGGAAATGTTTGCTATTCAACAGTCACAAACGTTAGTGCTACAAATGTACAGTTATGTAATCTTGTTATTGGCAAGTACAGTGGCCTAATAGCTCTGGTTTGAGGCACCTGAGCACCCAAGCTCATATATTGTCAATGACTTTTAAGATGATTTCCAGTCTGTACTGCACATGTCTCAACACTCTACTGTTTGTGAGTCTCTCTTCATCTAATGCAAATGGATGTTATTTGTTGCAAACTGCTTAGTACCTTGTCTATGAGACATTTGAAATTTGTTCTCCAACAGGTTTTTAATTTATACAGCTACAAAGTTGTTGAAATCATCAAGTGATATCAGAAAGTCCTCACAAACAGTAGAGTGTTGAGACTGTGCAGTACAGACTGGATATCATCTTAAATTGTCCTAAAACTCATTGCCAAATGAAACTTATGATAAAGTTTCGTTTCCATTTTGGCGGTTAGTACGAAACTTAAAGTGCCACTATGATCAAATTTTTACTTCTTGATTTATTAGGTGGGTCACAAAGACTTTTATAAAAGAATGAAAACGCCGTTTACCGTTTGCAAATATCTGCGTTAGTTCCGGAGATATTTCACTTTGAAAAATGTGTGAAATATGCAAATGAGATGACTGATGACGTCATTTACTCAGCCCAATTTTACATCATGTATATAAATAAAGGTATCTTGACCAATTTGCAGTGCAGAGCATTGAAACTTCGCAGGCTAATAGTTCTACAGGAAACACATCTATGGCTGTAAAACATTTTGTTGCCATGGCAACTCACTCTTTTCCAGCCCCCACCCACTTGATTTCAATATGTAAGTGATTTTCAGCCCGAAAAACGTTAAACAAGGACACAAACCCAAGCTAACATATTTATATGCTTGTTGGATCATGTATACGAGGCACCATTTGCAAGTATGAAAATGGAATGCCAGAGGTGGTCAGAAATGCATTTGATATGGGGGAGGTCTGGAACCCAGTATGTTGCCATGGTAACAAAACTGTTAAGCTCAAATTGTGGAGCACAATTAGTAGAATCTTATTGCAAAGAATCAAACATTTCTGATGTAAATTGGCTGAGATATCCTTCTTCATCATATTTGATCAAAATTTGGTTGAGTGTATGACGTCATCACTTGGCTAATTTGCATATTTTAAAAGCTTGAATATCTCTGGAACAAAAAGAGATATTTGAAAATAGTGAAAGGCATTTTTCTTCTCATGCAGGCTTCTTGTTTATGCTTTAAAATAGCTTTGATAGAAAAGATGCAATTTTCGTCATTGTGGCACTTTAAGAGTTACTTTGTGTAGGTAGTTGCAAAATGTTATATTTTGTGAAGCAAACAAAAGTTGTTAATCAAAATCTCAAGGGGGCACTGTATAGAGTGGAAATCATCTTTAATATGATAAGTAAAATATTTAATAATGTTAATGATATTTTGTGTTCACAGTGGCTGGTGTGACAGGTGTATTCATGACATTGGCTTTAATTCTCATGGTATCATCAGCAACAGAACTTATCAGGTATGAATTACTGGTATGCTTGCAGTTGCATTCTGTTTTCTCCATCGTGTGAGAGGTATCCAGGCTAACTCTGTTCTCAGAGTAGGGTTATATGGGTCATGGAATGCCTGGAAAGTCATGGAATTATTTAAATTATAAAATTTTTCATTTTCTAAGCCTGGAAAGTCATGAAATTAATGTGTGGGTCATGGAAAGTCGTGAAAAAGTGATAAGTATACTTTCAGAGATTAAAAATGCAAAAAGATCAAAAGTTGAAAAAATAAGAGACAAGTTAGAAAACTGGTTTTAATTCCAATGAAAAATTTAAACACTAGCAGGCATTCTATGGTATCATAATGTGGAACAATACCTTAAAGTATACCCGCCGGAGATTGTTTTGGCAATACTTTTGAAAGCAACTGCTAAATGTAGGTCATGTCAGTAAAACTCAGAAAGGATGTGGAAAAGGTCATGGAAAGTCATGGAATTTTGAGAGCTCAAAAGAGTACGAACCTTGCAAAGCAGGTCGGGTAGCAGCTTTGATAAGGTCTTGCATGAATGGCTTGACACTCTTCAAGAAGACAATAGTCTGTAAAGGGGCGATTCCACGTTACGGACATTACATTCAGAGAGCAAATTTTTGGAAATAACACTTCTCTTTACATACTTCTCTTAAGCAATTTTTGTTTAAAATTTGTACAAATATTCATCACATGGTACTTAACTATCAGCATAAAAGAAACTTTGATTTCATTCTTAAAAGCTGTCAATATTTTTGTTTGAAACTCGGTTACGGACATTACAAAAAAATCAACCTCCAATTTTACCTGTTGACGTTGTCAGTGCTGTTCCTGTGAATTAACATCCGAGACATAAATTCTCTAACAATAATAAGAATATGGCTGCTTAATAGTTTTATAAAATCCAGTTGTTTCCCTTATTCTGTTGTTAGGCTTTGAACTGTGGGTAAAAAGTTGCCGTTACGGACATTACACAATATTTGTTACGGACATTACACTATGAAACATTCTTTTCAAAGTCAGGGTAAACTTAGTGATTTTTTTTGTTTATTTGTGGTCTCCTGGTAATTATATTAGACTGTAAAAGCTGTTAAATTTACCTAAATCAGGTTCATGTCTAAGCTACATCTCTTTTTTGGTTTTCTTAATTTCCATTACGGACATTACATTAAGTTGTCCATAATGTCCGTAACAGAATTGTTTTTCTCTCCAATAAGTAAGAACAACTGATGTGGGAAACTGAATATTTTTGTTTTTTTACGGGCTCCTGGTAATTAAGAGTGTCAGAACTGCTAAATTCATCTAAATGAGGTTACGTTGATTAGCTATTCCTCTTTTTTGGTTTTGCTACTTTTTGTTACGGACATTACATAAAACTGTATGTTATGTCTGTAACAGAATTGTATTTCATTCTAATGTAGGAAGGACATCAAATGTTGAGAAAAACTAACCTGAAAATGTAACTTAATATTGAGTTGAGACCAGTTTCTCATATATACCCTTCTTTCCCGAAGGAAAAAATTGTTACAAGTACAATAAATGTCAATTTTTAATACAATTATATGTAACTATACTGATTTTTTCCCTTTTTTCTCCCCTATGAGGAAAATAAGGTTGAAGTGATCTCCCTCTTCTTCATTTTGTTCTTTGCGACAGTTGCCACTGCACACTGACCACAAAACTGTTCTACTTTGTTTCATTTCAAGTAGTTAGTATATCCATAATGTAATGTCCGTAACGTAATGTCTGTAACATGCTGCCTTTATACCAGTAATTTGTAATAATACTGACTATTTACCACACCATGGTTTGAGCCCCTTCAATCTAAAAAAGGAGTCCTGCTTACAAAAAGATCTGGCTTTTTACTTACAGAGAAAATAGAAAAAAAAACCCTCTTTTTGTTACGGACATTACGTAATGTCTGTAACGGAAATGTTTTTCCCTCCACTTCAACAAGAACATCAAATGTGGCAAAAACAATAATCTGAAAATTTATTTTGTATTGAGTTTAGTAAGTTTTGTTATGCTGATGAAATTTTAGAAATAACTGTGTCCCAGTGTAACAATTTTAAGTCTGACAGTTGTTAGCTACTTTTTCAGGGTTTTCATTGGTCGAAAATCAACAGCCTCTCTTTTCCACTTTCCACGGAATAAACTTTTGGGAAATTATTTCCTGAACACTTTAGGGTATCCTCTTTCCAAATATGCATGATTGTGCTAGGAAAAATACATTTGAAAAATTTGACATTTTGTATGTTCTAAAATGGAATAGCCCAAAGAATAAACAACAGAAACAATGCCTCCTAGCCTCAAAACAATATATAACAGCCGATGACAAACAAACGAAATACAAGCTTACAAGAGCTGCCACACTTCTGCTCAGAATGTCTGTTAAAACAACAGTGTCAAATAAAATTCTGTAATCTAACATGCTGTTTATCTTGCCTGCAGGAGATCATACTTTGAGACATTTTGGTTTACCCACCATTTATTTGTCATATTCTTTGGCTGTCTTGTTGTGCATGGTATTGGGTAAGGAATGTTTAAATAAGTTATTTCTTTACTGACATTAAATTAAATTAGCATGAACCAAGGTTGACGAGCTAAGTTCCAGCTGCCAGTTGAATTAAAGTTATTTAATGCACTCCTGGACAAGAAATGGTTTTTAGGATACACACATGAATCATTCGATATCTGAACCATATTATTTTGAACTCTCTAGTCATAAATGAAAAGTCTGGAAAAATCCCTGATTACCTTCAGTTGATTATCAGTGCCACTATAATGAGTTAAGTAATTGAAATAAAATCTTGTTTTGGGCACTTGTTTAGCATGTTCTTTTTCCATGTACTCCATCTGCCATCTTGTAAACACAAAGCTTGGTAGCCCTGCATTCAAGATGTCATGAAAGATTGGGAACAAAAATTTTGTTGATACATCAGCCATGTATTGGCCTAGCATTGACCAATACACAGTTGATATGCCTTAAAAATCTGAAAATAAGCCCCATGGCTTATCAACTGATACTTGATCGACATTCAACTGATACTCAATCAACATTCGACCACCTGTTGGCTGATTTATCGGCTGAGTATTGAGCAAGTGTTGAGTAATACTTGGCCGATGTATTGACTGAGTATCAGTCTATATAATTATTATCAGTCCATATTGTTGGCCGACACTACGTACAGTAAACATGATCTGTGTAAACTTTACTTATGAATGAGCCAGTGATATTATATAATTTTACTTTTTAATTTATGCTCTTGATTAGGGATTTATTACGTTACCAAACCAACATGGATAAACATGATCCTGAGATCTGTGATGATGTCAATCTGTGGAGGAATAAATCAACTAACTGTTACAAAATCAGGCCAGAGCTCACAGCACCAGGAGCAATGGTAAATTGCATGTAGATAAGTCTCTCTCCTACACACTGAAAAAGCCCTAAGCCTTGTGTGCACAAATTATTGCGTCCACCTGCTTATAATTTATTACACATTTTTGACTTGGTCAGAATTTAGGATATAAAGTATAATACATGGACACACACATATAGGGAATTTCAGATACAGACTCTCCCAATGTCCACTAAAAAGCTTGGCCATTTCAGAAGCAGCCCTCTCCATGAATTCCAAAACAAATACTTTTTTGTTTAAAAAAGAAACAAAGGAAACTCAAAGAAGGTAATGTCAGTGACAAATGATGTATCTTAATTTTTTCTCTAACAAATTCATAGAGGCAGAAGTATAGCTTAATTACTGATTTGATATTTACAATGTCTATCTAATTCATTTTTAGACGTGGAAGTTTGTGATTGCTCCAATGATCTTTTATTGTTTTGAACGCCTTCTAAGGATATACAGATCTTTCCAGAAGGTGACAATTCTGAAGGTGAGATATTCAAATAATGGTTGTTCTGGTTATTCTTTTAAATTGCAACTGATGCTTTAAAATATGATGATCAACGTAAAATTTTATCTTACGGGTAAGTGCAGCTAGGGAATCTAAGTATACTGTATGCCTGGGAAAGTTAGTTTTAACAGTGAAATTATTTAGTAACAAAAAGATTAATACTTATTGTGCACCAGGTAATAAAGCATCCCTCAAAAGTACTTGAGATTCAAATGAAGAAAGAAGGCTTTAGATGTGAAGCAGGACAGGTAAGGGCTTAGAAATTCAATATCGTGTCATTGACTTTATAGACATACACTTTGTATGCCAGTTGTTCTCTTATTTGTAACCAAACCGCTCATGATTCCCTTTTTTTTTTTCAGTACATTTTCCTGAAGTGTCCCAAGATCTCACACCTGGAGTGGCACCCCTTCACACTGACATCAGTAAGTCTTTTGATGATTAAGCAATCACTCGAATTCATAAGGCTAAAGAGGTCTACTACAGAGTTGGTGAAATCGGGCATTTTGTTTCTAAATGACATAACTCTCTATTCCAGGCCCCAGAGGAATCTTATTTCAGTGTTCACATCAGAGCAGCAGGAGACTGGACAGGTATTGAATTTCTCATTTCATGGCAAAAACATTGCTGTGGTTACTGGTCAAGTGAGCATTAATAACCTAGAATGGCCAAGGCTGTCAGGGCTGTAGAGGTCTACGGGACAGCTACCGGTATGCTGATGAGATGTAAGTCTTTTCATGTGGTGGTCACCCAGCCCAGCCATTTGTTAGTTTGTCCTACAGAGAAGCATTTGGGACAGAGTATAGTATTCACCAAGTATATTGGCCAAGGACACCTGAACAAAACTCCTGGGAGACAGTGTAACAATGCATGCCTTTCATAGCTGAATACTTATAAATTATTATTAGCCAGGAAATTGATTATTGATGCTGCAATTCAGTCTATACTACATACTTTGTTCTGGGAAAAGTACACTGTGGGCTTCCAAAGTTATGTTTTCAGGAATGTACAAGGTTTTCGTAAAACTTAAGGTTAACTTGTTGTGTTATTCTATTAGCTGCTCTGCATAAAGAGTTTGGAGTAAATGACAGTGGAATGAAAGATATTGGTGACTGTCCAAGGTAACTGTTTTTTTAGATAATTCATTTAATGATTATATACCAGTAGTAGACTTAAGTTCCTGTTTTGAATCTTCCAATTGTTCACTGCTGCAATATTTTGCTCCCTTGGCAAAAACATTACTGAAGAAATTAATCACCATGATTTTAACTGTAAGAACTAAAGCAAGATGTTCAAACCTTGCTCAGTTTGTTTTAAGGCCATGTCAGAATTTCCAGTGAGAACAGTTTTCTTTGTTGACATAATTTGTCCCAAGTTTACAATTTTTGTACAAATTAAAGTGATTAATAAAAATACTTACTGACAATACTATGTTTTGGGAAGTCTCAATATATGATTTTAACAGTCGAGATTAGACGGTTAGTGGACAGTCTCACAATTTACAGGAACCACAGTCACAAGATAGATTAACAATTAATTAAGTAATTATAGTTAATTTAACCGTAACATCTCATATACCGGTAACTAACATACAAGCTGTTTTAGAGGTCTTAAAGTGTTTTTTTTTTCTAGGCTGGCTGTAGATGGACCTTTTGGTACATCAAGCACTGTAAGTACCTTGTAAATCAAATATTCATTTGAAATTTCAAAATCAGCAATTCTCCTTGACCTGATAGCAATTCATTTCTGCTCAAACAAATATATTGATGTCTCAATGGGTGTAGTTTTGTGGTATATGCATATCAAGACAACCATTGCTACACTGTATGTAACTTGAGCATTTGTCTTTTTCCAGGATGTGTTCAAGTACAATGTCATTATGTGTATTGGTGCTGGTATTGGAGTAACTCCATTCGCATCCATCCTGAAATCTGTGTGGTAAGCATCATGTTTGAGAAATAAACGTATTGTGTTCTTTGCCAGCTGAAAGTCCGTAAACTGTGACCTTGGTCGATTGAAAAATGCAACATTTGTAAGTCTGAGATCACAGTTTTTCAGCGTACAGACCAACCCCAGCCAGTAAACAACTAATATATTTTTCTCCTTCACTCAAGTCACTTGTTGACCTTTTTTTGGGACTGGACAGAGATAGGAAAATCTGGGCCATGCCAATCAAATTGGAGGATTCATTAACCGTGCCCACTAGGAAAAATAAACATCTAAACATTTCTGTTTATTTGTTTGTTGGTTGGTCCGTCTGTCAATCCATCCACTAGACATTTTACTCTGATCCTTTTTGTGTTAGGTATCGCCACAACCAAGGTTATGGTGACCTGGCAATCAAAAAAGTGTACTTTTTCTGGATCTGCCGGGACACAAATGCGTTTGAGTGGTTCACAGACCTCCTGAAGCATTTGGAAATTCAGGTAAAAATGGTTTACCATCAGTACTGATTTATATTTCCCTTGTCTTGGAAGCCTCAAAAATTTACCCGTCTTTGTTTTCTTTTGAAATTTCTGCCAGAATTACAGTGTAAATTTTCTTTCAGCCAATGAAATTAGTGGGCAACCACCCCTTAGATACATTTAACATGATCATGAGTCAGAAAATTAATGCAACACCTAGTGTAACTGGGTGCATATCCAATTTTGTCAGTTAAATATGGTAAGTCAAATGATTTTGTTATACTTCCCACTTCAAATACGTTTTCTGATTGGAGGAGAACATGTCATGGGTCAAAAACTCACTAGGGCAAACAAAACTCACTAACTCCGTAGGGCAAACAAAACTCACTAACTCCCTAGGGCAAACAAAACTCACTAACTCCCTAGGGCAAGCAAAACTTACTAACTCCCTAGGGCAAACAAAACTCACTGACTCCCTAAGGCAAACAAAACTCACTGACTCCCTAGAACAAACAAAACTCACTAACTCCCTAGGGCAAATAAAACTCACTAACTCCCTAGGGCAAATAAAACTCACTAACTCCCTAGGGCAAATAAAACTCACTAACTCCCTAGGGCAAATAAAACTCACTAACTCCCTAGGGCAAATAAAACTCACTAACTCCCTAGGGCAAATAAAACTCACTAACTCCCTAGGGCAAATAAAACTCACTAACTCCCTAGGGAAACGACAACTTGAACTTTTGACTTGCATGTGATCAGGTTGTTCACAAATTTGTGTGCCAACCGGCCTCAAGCAAATGATTTCTTCGCAGTTTCTTTTTTTGAGTTGGAAGGTATAACAAAACACTTAATGACTGATCCCACAGGAGACAGTAAGGTTTGTTTCCCATCCACCACTATGTTCCCGAGGCAAGCATTGATGGTCTCAGGGAAACAATACTCACTGTTTCCCTTGAACCAGTCATTAACTGCTTGTTATTGACCTCAATTTATTATTAATAATTATGTCATGGTCATCTTAAAGTTTTCAGTAATATTATTCATAGAAAATCAGTGCTCAAAAAGCTGCAGGGCTGGATTAAGCCTTGTTCACTCACTGATCAAATTAGAGATCAACACAGATTTGAGAAGATGCTGCCAAAATTAGAGAAAAAGTCATCCTCCTCTGAAATCCTATGAAAGACCCCTGTATAATCTCAAAGAATCCCTTTGGAAGAATGTATAGGTTCCTATAGGATATGGCATGAAATAGTCTTGTTAATTTTGTAGGATGGTATAGATTCTTAGAATGCAGGATCCTAAGAAGACTTTCTATTGGGACAGCATTTTAGCCAGATATGTGTCCAGACATCCTGTTGATGCCCACTGTTTAAGAAAATTGTTTTATATTTCACATGTTGCCTTATAAATTGTTTATTTGGAAGACCTTGGAGCACATTTTTGACACTCACTTTAATTTCAAATCTGGGCTCAAAGACTGGCTGGGGAACTTTAGTCAGTTTTTTAAAGTTAGGAAATTACTTTCTATTCAGATGGCCGAGATGAACATGACTGACCTTGTGGAATACAACATCTACCTCACTGGATGGGACACTAAACTGGTGAGGCTTTGTACTCATAACATGGAAGATAACTTGCAGTTAAAATCTATACAAAAGTTGTGGAGAGGTGGCCTTTATAAAGAGGTTAAATTAAGGGTGAATGTATGGACTGTGCATCAGACAAAAAAGTGTAGTTGATTTAGAGAGGTAGCATTTAAGTGCGGATTGACTGTAATGTTTTAATGTGGACAGGCCTAGGTTAAGTGAGTAAAATATATTTAAGCATTAGATCACTTTTTCCATGTTTACATAGCCTCATCTAATCACGAGGAGGGTTGGGAGAATTTGAGACAGTTATGCAAACCCGAGACGTAGTCGAGGGTTTGCATAACTTTTTCAAGAATTCTCCCAACCCTCTGAGTGTTAAGATGAGGCTCTGTAAACATGGAAGAAGTGCTCTTAGCTTTTATAAAATAATGTTATTCTTAAAATTAAGCGCAAATCTGAAACGTCACAACCGTGTTTACACACTCTCATCTAAACACACCTATTGCGTAGTGGCTCTGTTATTGCCAACGAGCCAGCCGAGCGAAGACGCTCGGCTGGCGAGGCGGCAGAGAATAGTGCCGCGCGAAGAATGCTGTATGCAAAAAAAATCTCGATCGGCGACCGAAAAGTGTAAGTGTAATGTAAGTGTAAGGTGTAAGGTCTAAGACCCCCGGTTTTAGCCAATTGCAAGGACGGAACTATTCGAGCCATTGTAGTTTTAGCCAATCAGCTGGTGCGTTACATCTAGACTTGTTTGGGTAGGTTGTGTTTGATTTGTTTTTGATGTGGAAGGGTCATTGTGAAGCGCGAGTGTTTTCTTTGCTGTTGTCTTTATTCAACTGTGAACAATTTTGTAGTCTCAGAACATACCGAACCAGCGAATCGAATATTGAGGAAAACTGTATGTTAGACAAGAGCAAATCCAGCGTGCAAGGTACAAAATCGACACGAAACCGCGTGTTCACCACAGAATTGAACAAGCGTGTTCATGAATCGAAACAGTGTATGTATGCCTTCTCTGTTTATCCAGATCAAACTGAAAGTTCTGTCGGGCAGCGTTTTAACCACTAAGAGCAATTCCGGTGTTCAAATCTAGCATATCGAACTGAAGGTTCAGTCGGGCAGCATTTCCGAACAGAACTGAGTGTTTATCATTCGAACCACTGGAGCAAATCCAGTGTTCAAATCAAAACACAAATCGAACCTGTTTGCCACAGAATTAAACAAGCGTGTTCATCAAACTAGCGTGTTTACTTCTCTTTGACTTTGCCCATCGTATTGAAGTGAAGTGAATACTTTATTTACCCTCGGATTTTAGAGTAGCTTTATCGCAGCTAATATCTCCGAGCATCTCACAGTATAATATAACAACAAAGGCCAGACCACAACACCGCCAACTTCATGCCCTACTCTTTACGATAAGCGCGTGGGTTCTTTTACTTACCCTGCTAACCATAACATCGAAGATGCAGGAGACAGGGCATACGGTTTATTATTTGAAAGTTCGACCGAGCGGAGATAGACTGCAAAACCTTCGATCTTTAACAATTATTCAGGGAAACAGTTTCGCGGAAGCTCCGGCAACTCGCCGTCTTAAGGCTCGCATGACTTCTGAAAAATTTTTATTTTGTAACAATGTGAGCCTATCCGTCAATAAAATTAAGCACAAATACTATGTCTAATTTTCTTCTTAACAAATACGTAGCGATTAATGCAACTGTTATAGCTGTAAGATAAAAGAAATGTGAGAATTGTCGCTAAAAACGTGACGTGGGCACCGAGCCGTGACGGTAGCTCTGAAATATTTGATTTTGATAGCCGGGGTTAGAGGTCACTTTTTCCTCTGAAAATGAAGCGAAAAACCCAGCAATCGCTGCTTAGTGCCTGGGACAAATTTAACAGAAACAGAGATAACACAAATGAAGTTAAGTTGTTTTCTTTCGAAAATATAATTGAAATTAGTTCATAAATCTCCAGTGAATGTACGCGTAATTTAATTAGTTCTTTAAACACGACTTGCAACCCAGCGCTTGGTTTGCACATGATTTTCGAGCGCAAATAACTGCAATGTATTTGGAAAAAAAAATTAATAAAAGAAGATTTCAGCAAAAGAAACAAACTTTGCAAGATCTTCTAACTTGGCAGCCGTAAGATATCTATGTTTGAGTAAAATTTGAAAGTGCGAAAAAATTGGCGAGCTTGTTGTTATAAGGCGAAACAATTTCAAAATACGTCAAGTTTAAGTGAATGTATTAATTCTATCACTTTCGAAATCATGGACGAAAAACCGAAACTATCACAAAGGTTCAAAAAGTCGATGATGGTCCGCACGCTCAAAGTATTACAGCACAAATTACACTGAAATGCACCTTCAAAATTTTCTCGGGGAGGCCCAGGAATCCCCAATAAAAGGTGGGCCCTCTCCTCCACATGGCCCCGATAAAACCACAGCACGTATTTTTATAAGCATTGTCCGCCACCTACTCAAAGTTTTACTCCGGCCCTCTACTTCAAATATTTGGATGGACCCTGTCAAACTGACTGACAATGCTCCTCGAATCAGCGTACTCTCAATATCCTACTGGATTGCGTGACGAACGAAAGCAGCCTTACCCCCAAGGGGTGTCATGTTACCGGCCGGTAAAAGCGTTGTTTCTCTCAGTAATGTTTGTATCAGAAGAGAACCAAATACCCGTCATGCTGTATTAATAAACCCTTATTACATCACAAATTATTAGCTCGTTGGCACTCTATCGATAGGTATACCTAGTTTTATAATTATTCATAGTGTTTCCTGTAATTTCTGAGCTCCAACCAATGTTGACCACAATGCAGAGTACGAGTACTTTGTCATCTTCATTATATTTATTTAATATTAATAAAATAAAATTTACAGCATGTGTTATGCAAATGCACATCCTGTACCTTATTTTTTTTTCAAAAAAAAAAAAATTAGTATTACATGTTTTTCATTAATATTTCAGGCAATTCAAACCACCATGCACCAGGGTGCAGCAGATAACATCACACATTTAGAAGCCAAGACACAATACGGCAGACCAGCATGGAACAGGATTTTTAAAGATATTGCAGACAAGCACAAAGGGTGTGTAGTACTGTACAGATATTGATATTAAACGGTCTGGGCAGCATTAAGAATTATACAGCAGCATTTTTGTCAAGTTTTCTTACATGTTTTTTTCTCTGTTTAGGACTGAAATTGGAGTTTTCTTCTGTGGACCAAGTGTTTTGTCGCATGTGTTGCACAAAACCGCAAACCAATACAGTAATGAGAGCACTGGAGTTAAGTTTTCCTACAACAAGGAGAATTTCTAATCAGCCATGGCCAGTGAAGATGGTGTTAGTCATGCATATGACTAATCTGAAAATCTTTGTGTTGTCAGTATTTAGTTTTAATAGACTGAAACTTGTTTCCACACAAAGCATAATTAAGATAAAAAAAAGATATTCAGGTAGCTTATGTACATCAGGCTCCAGTTGTTCAAAGGGTGGATAATGTTATTTTTCAGGATAATTCGCGATCCAGTGGATAAGTTCTGGTAAAACAAACTAACATGTTATCCACTGGATGGTGATTTATCAGGTGGACAGCATGACCACCCTTTGAACAACCAGCACCTGTTTACTAGTAACGATAGTTTTTAATACCATGCCATACAAGTCCATACATTACACATGCATACTATGCACTGCTTACTGTTTCAAGTTACATGGTACCTTCGTTTCAGCATAATTCTTAGCGTTTTGTTCAACCGTTTTGAGCGATATGGTGTGTTATTTCTATGATTATCTTCAATGTACACACATCTAAATCTCTTGTATTTTGTGATCGCCGTCTCAGTGAGTACTTTTCATTGTACACCACTGGTGTAAATTATTAAATGGTGGGATTAATAATATTTTGTACACCATTCCAGAACAGTTCGGGTTTTGAGCATCTCAAAACTATAGCTGTAGAGAGGACACAAAAGGCGGGGAAACATGAATGAGAGTCACAGTGGTGTTAGTTTTACTTCTTTAATATTGGATGGCAAAGTTGCACAAATTTTTAAGCCAATCACTTACATGTACAGCATGATAATTTAAAACCAAAGCCTAATGGCAATTACTTTTGACACTCAATTAAGACCAGTGGTCCTATGGCCACCATTACATTGTATTTTGATCTTAATACATAGTCAAAAGAGTAAAAGGCAATTGTCATTGATACACCAGGGCAATGTAATTATTTTATCGCTGTTGTGCCTTTTAAGAATTTGATTTTGCGCTTAAAAAATAGCTAGATATTTGAATTGAAAAGGTGAAATTAAAATTAAAAATGTCCAACATACAGTTAGAATTCCATTTTTCAGCAGCATGTGAATTTTGCATTGCTATAATAATTGCAAGAGCTGTTCTTCTTTATAGAACGTTAAACTTGTAAATAAAATAAATAAATGAGTGAATGAATTTTGTTACCTCAGTCTGGATAGTCTCCCTCGCAGCCGTTTTTAGTCTCGTCATGCAATGCTCCAGTCTGGACAATGAAGTGGAATCTCAATTTTTTGAACCTCCAGGGGAGAACAATCTGCTAGTTCAAGAAATAAGGGTAAAAGTTAAGTGTTCAACTGAGGGGAGAGAACAGCTTCTAGTTTAAGTCATTGGGATGTTGGAAAAATTATGGGTTTGAGAAATAGGGAGTGCACTGTAGGTGTTTTTCATAATGGTAGTTATTCTCACCACTGGGCTCAAGTGAAGTGTTTAAGTATCCTAGGAATTGGAGAAGCCTGCTTCATTCCTATTTCTGTTAGTGGTAATAAGTGACTTGAAGTTTTCCATGAATCGATATTCACAGTAATTGTAATCCTCTGAAGGATCTTATTTTTTTAATTTATTAATGCCATGTACAATTATCTCAGTTTCTGTTCAAATTGTGTTGGCTTGACCAACTAAAGATTAATGAAGAAGGCATTCCATTCTTGGATCACTTGTTGATACTGCGATCTGCTCCATCAGCAGTTCAGTCTCTCCACCAGTCAAAAAGGCTAATGTAGTGTGATGGCCTGATATACATATATTTATTATATAGACAGGAGTGTTTTACTGGGAACTAAACCACTCGTAGATTCCATATGCCACTTCATCCGGGACCTGAGTGGCATATTTTCCGTATGTCACCTTTGTGAGTGTCATATCGTTCAATGACGTCACGATTCCCGCCTTTTGCTTTTGTTTGTCTCTTAAATTGTACTTAAATTCGTTGGTGTATGATCGAAACATCTTCGGGTCTTCCTCGAAAGTCTTCGACAATCTTCGGCAATCTTCGGGAATCGTCGGAAATCTTCGGAAAATGTTCGGGAATGTTCGTCTGGCCTTCGGAACAATTTTGTAAAATCTTCGGAAATCTTCGGAAAATCATCAAAAACGCCGTCATCAGCATGTCTATATAATAAAAAGAACATCACATGGCGGCTTGAAGATATGAATTTTATTTTCTCGTGGCAAAAACAATATTTTACTCACTCGCTGCGCTCGTTCGTAAAATATTGTTTTGCCACTCGAAAATAAAATTCATATCTTCGCGCCACCGTGTAATATCCTTTATATATACATATCCCATTCACAATTTAATCAGACCTTACTCACTTCACATGCCAGAAAGTGGAGTGAAGGAATGACAGTTATAATCCATCAGGCTCTTCCAGTCCTTTGCCAAGACACTAACCTTGGTTTTGTGAGCAATATTTAGGATAGAATATTGTAATTGAATTGGACAGCTCTTCACAAAATGAGCACTAAAAACTGTAAAAGAACACTGTGCTGTTATGATGCATCTCAAGTCACTTGCTGCCTGGACGGCGTTGTTCAAAGCTCAATTAACCCAATCCAGGATGAGCGAGAATTTTGATTTGAGTTTTGTAACTTTTCGGTGAGGCTTTCTGTTTACACTGTTCGTCCTTCAGTTTTGAACTTGGATAAGCTCAAACTGCACAAAACTTAAGCAGTTTAAAACAAGAAAAATAAATAATCCAGTTAACTTTTAATCCTGGGTTAGCGTTAATCGGCTTCCGAACAACCCGGCCCTGAAGTATGTTTTACTGCAGATATGTAATTAATTAGCTAGAAATTATACTAATTTTTGGTAACTTAAAAATAGACAAGTTTTGCTAACAATAAAATTTCAACCAAAAGTGTTCACCGTCTCTTGTTTTGTAAAAAGGCCCACTCTCATCCGCCATGCATTTCACACCATGTGAATTATGCCAATACTACAAACAATGCACCATATTATAAATGTGAGCAGGTGGAATTCTGTTCCTCCTTCAAGGATTTTAAAACCTGATGCATAGAGTATGAAAATATTTGTTTCATATAATGAAAGAACATTGTTGTTGAAGTTTATCTTGAGTGGATTGAAATGTAAATTTAATTCAGCTGTGGGTGTGATTTAGGACCGAATAGATTTGAAATAAAAAACAGGTGACTACAAAATGGATGCAAGTCAGTCAGTTTTAAAACACAGCAGGGAAAGAGTATTTCATGCTATGGGACTACCCAAGTGGGATTGGTAAACCCAATATCATCCTGTGTTTGGTTACCTATTAAGTGGTCAAGATAAGGCTCTTGCTTCCACTATGCTGGTTATTCAAACTCCTGTGCATACAAGGCTTGTACAGTCGACATCACTGGATATTGGCATCACTTTTTTTAGTCTTGCCATGCAAGAAATTGGCCTATCAGCCACCTTGAATTTACGCTCAGTGATTAACCTATGAATGACTTAAGTTTGTTCAGTTGTATGCAATATTCACTGTGGTTGGCCAACAGGGACCCCAAGCCTGCAAGGGTTACAAACCATGTCTTGCTGGTGAAAATAATTTTACTTCAGCTATGCTTCAGCAGTGCCTGAAATTTGTTCAAAACGAGCCCAGCGTCTGGAATAGGCCATGTTCGATATATTAATAATCAAGCATGGCTCCGAGGCTTTCGGGTCAAAATTGCAAATTTTTCAAGTTTCTTTTGTCTCTCAATTCCCAAGAGTCTTCGATACAAAGAAAACAACACCAAATAAAGAAGTTTGACCTGAAAGCCTCGGAGCCATGCTAGAATATCGATATATTGAACGTGGCCTATTATAAACACAAAAAAAGTTTGCTACCCTAGGTCCAGATATATTGTACTCTCAGCTTTTCTGAAAGTTTTGGATTTGCAGACAAAGAGCTGGGAAATGCAAAAAGTAAGACCCTATGAGAAAGAGTTGCTATCCTGAGAGTGATCTCTTTGTACCAGTGCCCAGTGGTTAATCAAGGCCAACAGATTTTAGCAAATGCCACTGAATGTAAATTCTTGCTTCAAATTTTGCAGGGTTTTGCAACTTTCTTTGCAGTAAGAAAGTATTGCATTTGCTTTAAACATGAAAATATACCATCAAAGTTTGAAGGACTGGCCAAATATACTTTCATCACATGCAGAAATTTCTGATGCCATACTTAAAGGAGCTACATCACCGTTCCACATTTTGAAAAAATTTAGCCTAAATTTGTTAATTTAGTTGGTAATCCGTATAAATCTTCTCCATCCTTAACCATCTTGTTTCCTTGTGGTTTAGTATAATCTCTTTAGTGCTTTCCTATCTTTGTTAAGTATTCTTTTCAGGTTTCCTTCAATTTAAAGGTGATTTTGTCAATGGTGGAAATAACTCAAAATACTGCGACGTAACCCCTTTAATTGCACTTCAAAACTGATCAAATACGATGACTCTTCAAAATCTGTGAAAAAAATAACACATCATTTCAACAGCAAAACTTTAATTAAACAATTCCAGTATTCCTCTTACAATAACTGCAAAGTCTCACGACACGAAAGAAAAAAATTATGAGCACACAAAAAAAACAGAAATCCTCTAACAATTTTTAAACAAAACTTTGCCTTTAGTTTTACGTTGTTCCTGTTTTACTCTTAAACTAAGAAAGTCCATTAGCAAAAGTCACTTCACTGTCCACCTCGCAGACGCAGCACAAGATGAAGAGTAGACTCCTTCTGGATATTATAGTCGCTGAGAGTGCGACCATCCTCCAACTGCTTGCCAGCGAAGATCAGCCTCTGTTGGTCTGGGGGATGCCTTCCTTGTCTTGGATCTTGGTCTTGACATTCTCGATAGAATCACTGGGTTCTACTTCGAGGGTGATTGTTTTGCCAGTCAGGGTTTTCACGAAGATCTGCATTCCACCACGGAGACGCAACACAAGATGAAGAGTTGACTCTTTCTGAATATTGTAGTCGCTGAGAGTGCGACCATCTTCCAACTGCTTGCCAGCGAAGATTAGCCTCTGTTGGTCTGGCGGTATGCCTTCCTTGTCTTGGATCTTGGTCTTGACATTCTCAATGGAATCGCTCGGTTCAACTTCCAGGGTGATGGTTTTGCCAGTCAAGGTTTTGACGAAGATCTGCATACCACCACGGAGACGCAACACCAGATGAAGGGTAGACTCCTTCTGAATATTGTAGTCACTGAGAGTGCGACCATCTTCCAACTGCTTGCCAGCGAAGATCAGCCTCTGTTGGTCTGGGGGGATACCTTCTTTGTCCTGGATCTTGGTTTTCACATTTTCAATGGAGTCGCTTGGCTCGACTTCAAGTGTGATGGTTTTCCCGGTGAGAGTTTTCACGAAGATCTGCATACCGCCACGGAGACGCAACACCAGATGAAGGGTAGACTCCTTCTGAATGTTGTAGTCGCTAAGAGTACGACCATCTTCTAACTGCTTCCCAGCGAAAATCAGCCTCTGTTGATCGGGAGGAATACCTTCTTTGTCTTGGATCTTTGTCTTCACATTTTCAATGGAGTCGCTCGGCTCAACTTCAAGAGTGATGGTCTTTCCGGTTAGAGTTTTCACGAAGATCTGCATTCCACCTCTTAAGCGAAGAACAAGGTGAAGAGTAGACTCCTTTTGAATATTGTAGTCGCTGAGAGTGCGACCATCTTCCAACTGCTTGCCGGCGAAGATCAGCCTCTGTTGGTCGGGCGGGATGCCTTCTTTGTCCTGGATCTTTGTCTTCACGTTTTCAATGGAGTCGCTCGGCTCGACTTCAAGCGTGATGGTTTTCCCGGTCAGGGTTTTTACGAAGATCTGCATACCGCCACGGAGACGCAACACCAGATGAAGGGTCGACTCCTTCTGAATATTGTAGTCGCTAAGAGTACGACCATCTTCCAATTGCTTGCCAGCGAAGATCAGCCTCTGTTGGTCGGGAGGGATGCCTTCTTTGTCCTGAATCTTTGTCTTCACATTCTCGATAGAGTCGCTCGGCTCAACTTCAAGCGTGATGGTCTTTCCGGTCAGAGTCTTCACGAAAATCTGCATTCCACCTCTCAGACGAAGAACCAGGTGAAGAGTGGACTCTTTCTGAATGTTGTAGTCACTCAGTGTACGGCCATCTTCAAGTTGTTTGCCAGCGAAAATGAGACGCTGTTGGTCGGGTGGGATGCCTTCTTTGTCTTGAATCTTCGTCTTCACATTTTCGATACTGTCGCTTGGTTCGACTTCAAGAGTGATGGTTTTACCAGTCAGAGTCTTCACGAAGATCTGCATGATGAATTTTGACGTGTAAGCGGGCTTTTTTCGCCTAATAAACGACGTAAACTTCTGTGCTGCTGAATTTCAGAAACGCAATGGCGTCGAAGGTAAAGGGCGCTTTCTTTATCGCGCAATGCTGTCACCTGATTGGCTTAAATCTCGCCAAGTCATACATCACGTGATTAGATTTCATGATGTCATAATTACAAAGATGAGAAAATTGAAATCAATCAGTCACGGTTACAGTCGTTTTTTGATCAATTCTGCCTTTCAGTGAAACGGCGAAGATTATTTTCAACTGTAATCTATAAATATCACTATTCTTCACCACTGGTGACTTAAAACTTGCCATTTGTCTCAGTTAACGTGATTTTGTAGTTCAACTTATCACGCGCTATTTTTAGCATTATTTCATTTTCATTTTGCCGGCTGTTTCTGCTTATCTCAGCTCGACTTCCCGCGCCCGCGAGAAAAAATGCCTGCGTCATGCCTTTAGTGCGTGTTTGATTGTTTCATGTCTGGCGATCACGTAACACTTGTTTCATTTTGCTGACATGTGTTGTTTCTTTTTTTTCGCTCCGAGGATTATTTGAGAACTTTACTTTACTCTAATATTTCAGTTACTCCGCTTTATAGACGATGACTGTGTGTACGTGAGTTTCAGCCAGATCGAGCGGATGTCGATTACTCGCGGATGTGGATCGATACTTCTCGAACGTGCTAGACGCAAATATTATAATTGCACCAGTTTCGAAAGTATTAACGCATATTAATACTGTTTATCGGCACTCACGGAATTGCTCATTCGAGTACACTTTGCCGAGTACGTGCCTTTATTATGGTACGAGCCTTTTCAAACCCTGCGCGCAAATTCTTGAAAAGCCACTTATTGACCTTGCACTTTCTGTAGTGATTATAAGCCTCCGAAAGTCTTCTTATATAAAACAAATTTCGATTGTCGCAGCCAAAGTAGCTGAATCATCAAGAAAAGTAGGCCCAGATTTATACAAAAAATAAATGACAATGCTAAATGCTGTGGTTTTGTGGTCGACTTTCTCACAGTCCGTTTCCAGTGTTTTTTTTAGTCGGGCGAAAAAGAGTCAACTTCTCGCGACTTTATCGCAACTTCGTGGCTCACTAGAGAATTTGATTTGTCCCAAGTCCACACTGTGCAGATCCTATACATGGTAGTATGAAGTATGTCTTTAGCCGTGCATCTGTTTAGACAAGCGTTGCAAGTCATGGTTTTTGTCTGAGACGGCTGCGAAGAGACTGGGCTCCTTGTACTTTATCGCAAGCTGAATTGTGGGATACTTTAAGAACCAAGATGGCGGCAACTGTGGCTGGTTTGCCTCAAGCACAAAATCAAGTGAAACAACAAGCTGGTGGTGCTTCAGATAGGTCATTACGTTCAGTTTTCGGTACGTCATGATTAAGAGCTCATATTTTCTGTTAGGTCTTGAACTACTATTGTGTGTTTGATTCTTGATTCATGATCAAGTTTGGCGGGTCTGGCCAAGTAAGGCACGCATAACAGTCCGTTCCATCCTTGGCTAGTTTCTGTCCGTATACTTGATTAGAGTCTCTTTTAACTTTTCCTCTTTACTTTTGTCACCCTTTAAATGCTACCAAATGAATAGTTTAGTCAGAATATAGATCAGACAGCGTAAAACTTTGATCGAGTCTGTATACCGCTCCGTCACGAACAGAGTTGATAATTTATTGGAAACAATTCCAGAATGCTGGCCTTTTTAATCCCTTTAATGATAGTTGCCAAATATTATGCCTCTACCACACTGGTTTATGATTCACTATATTCTTGTCAGTTCATCTGTTTGTCAGACATTGTAAGAAGTTATGTGATAGCTAAATCTTGGATAATATTTTTTTTTCTGGCCACACAAATGTACAGAGGGTGACAAAGGGGGGATCATGATCCCGTTTCACGCACAAATTTTAACAAATTTCACGCGTCACGCACAGTCAATTGTCATGCCAATCTTGTTCCCAGATCCTCGTTCCACTTGAACAGCGGTCAGAAAACGAGAGCTCTGGGAGGAACCATTTTGAAATAACAAAGGAAATAACCGAATTCAGCCCATCCGGTTTCCCGCAGTCTGTATCTATGGCGCATGCCTGGAATGGTTGCTCCCAGAGCTCTCAATTCCTGCCGCAAGCCAGAAGGAACGTGGGCCCTAGGGACGAGAATGTATATATGCATGTATCCAGGCAAGTTATATCTGTATCTGAAATTTCAGCCGTGAATTTATGGTCGTTTTGAATCAGTTATTGTTGGAAAAACCTCAGGAAAATGAATTTTCACAACCTAAAACAAATAATTCATGAATCACGCATACCTCTGGCGATAAATCACGTGCCACATGCATTCAGGTGTTCACGAATCACATTCCTTTTTAAGTAACTTTCACGCGTCATGTACAAATTTTAGCGCTCATCACGTGTCATGCATAAACCCTTTGCCCCCTCTGTACAGTGAAGCTCAGTTTAAAATACAACGCGCAGTGGAATATTTTTGACAGAATTTGAGGTGTTTGGATAGCCGATGAAACACTGTCTTGAGTGTTTGATATATCTTCTCAATCGAAACACAAACTAAGAAATAAATGGAGAGGTAAAATGGTAAAGGTAAAGAATCCAATTCTACCAACGCGTTGGCCAACACGTTGGCCAATAAGTTGGTCGACTGTCGGCCACTTATTAACCTTAAAACATACAGGATGCATCAGTGGTGTGTCGGTGGCTTGTCGGTGACTCACTTGAGCCTTACGGAACTATCACAATGCTAAACATACCTTTTTCAAACTGAACTGAAACGTCTTCGACGAAGAACTTTCACTATGTAAGTAATTTACTTTTCACCGCCATCTTATCTCTCGTATTATTAAAGCCCAGTTTCCACTACGACAAGTGTTATTAGAACCCAGTTCTTATTTCCTAGAACCCCGTACTTATTCGCTAACTTTGAAAGCTGAGGTTAACTTCATTGAGTTGGACATTGACTTTTAAAAAAACTTCTTTGACAGAGAACTTTACTACAATATAAAAATAAGTATTTTAGTTTCACCGCCATCTTGTTTGTCGTATTATTAGGACCCAGTTTCCACTACGACGAGTGTTATTAGAGCCCAGTTCTTATTCCCTAGAACCCCGTTCTCACTTCGGCAAACACGTCAGCCAACGTGTTGACCGACAGTCAGCCAACGCGGTGGCCGACTGTCCGCTGAGACTTAATCTTTATTAGCTAAATTTTATTGAGTTGGTCATTGACTTTTTCAAACTTGGTGGCTCCTAAAGTAAATAAAGTGTTTTAACTTCCGAATCTTGTCATGAAAATAAACATGTGATTAACTTGTTGGCTGACTCACTTTGGTAACCGACCCTTGAAAAAACAGGGAGAAGACCTAGGTACTAGTGTTTCATTTTCAAAATGGCGGCTGTTTAGCTCTCACGTTTTTGTCCTTTCTTATGAAGTTAATCTTGCTTCCAACTGAAAGAAGTAACAAAACAGTTAGAAAAGGTAAGTTTTTTGATTGGTGTGTAGTGTGTCAGCCGACGCGTTGGTAGTGTGTTGGCTGACGCATCGTAGTGTGTCGACTGATGCATCGGTAGTGTGTCGGTGATGTGTCGACCAACGCGTTGGCCAACGAGTCGGTGGGATCGGATTCTT
>JAHPZR010026486.1:0-23297 GCA_019787425.1 Platygyra sinensis
CCCCACCCCACCCATGCCTTTACAAGATTTCTATATCAGAAATAACTTAAAACCATATTATTTTTAATAATTTATTTAATAAATAATTTATTTATGAATAATTTGCTTTTTGTGTGAATAAACTGTGTGATACTTTTCCATTACCATGAATTTTTATTGTGGTTTCACAATATCTTATTGATGCTGTTTTTATTGATTCACTAATAAAAATATCATATTTAATATTTAAACATTTTCAGATAATATGGATGTCTATAAATGTTGCACTGTTTGTCTCTACATATTTAAATTATGGGACAACAAAGAAGTACCATTACTTGAGAAAAATTATCAAGGTATGGTTAAAATCCTGTACAAAATAATCCTGTACAAAATAAATAAAATATGTTTATAACCAGCACAGAAAGAAAGGAAACGTTTTTTGGGAACTATTTGCTTGTAAATATTAACAGGTTGTACTTTAAATCTGTAAACTCCACTTTAAATCTGTGCTTATATGTAAATTGTGGGGTGATGTACGCTATCCCACGTATCAATCAATCAGAGGAGATTATTAAACAACAGATGTGCTTTGATTGGTGGATGTGTGCTCTATACTATGAGCTTAAAAGTTTTGTTACCATGGCAACATACTGGGTTCCAGACCTCCCCAATATTAAAGGGCTTTTCTGGCCTCCTTTGGAGTTTCATTTTGATATTTGCTAATGATACCCCAAATGTATGATCCAGCAAGCATATCAATATGTTAGCTCAAGTTTGTGGCCTAGTTTAACATGTTTCAAGCTGAAAATCACAAACATCTTGAAATCAAGTAGGTGGACATGGAAGCTCCCCCTCCCCTTTGCAAATTTGTCAGAATGGCATTTGGACTGTATACTCACTTGGTAATAAACATACATGTATGTACCTAGCTGTACTACATTGAAGGGTGTTAAGAGATTGGAACATCATCCTTTTCTGCATTTTAGGCTAGGAGAAATGTTTAGCCCTTTTCAGACTACTGATTAAAATGCTCTCATTGATGCTTTTACTACTCAGGGTGGGTTACCCTTTGCTCGAGGTGCAGCGATGGTGTTGAACTTCAACTGTATGTTAGTCCTGCTGTCCATGTGTCGTAACATTATCTCTCTCATCAGAAGCAATCTCAAAGTATGTATTCCAAACAGAAGTTATGTTAGTAGTTATGTAGAATCTTTGGTCACTAGGAAATGCTTAATCATTTGATTAATTAATAAATGTTTGTCATTACCAAAATAACATAGATGCCAAAATAGTGAATTTACCACATCAAAGAAATAATACTGCCAGAGAGTTTTTAATAACTGTTATCTCTTTTGATTTTAATTATCTTTAAGTGCGGCTGGTGTGGAAGTATAATAAGCTTGTTGGACAAGAACATAACTTTCCATAAATATTGTGCTTACACCATTTGTTTTTTCACTGGTAAGTAAATTGTTATTGGTGTTAAAATTAATTGCTAAGGGGTTTCTTTGTTGTCCTACACTGTAGCTGCTGTCAGGGGTGGATCCAGAAAATTCAGAAAGAAGGGGCCAAACATGACCGCCCCTCCCCTAATCCACTCTTGGTAGTCATCCCATAGAATGATATGTCCTGCAAGCTTCTCTCTTTTATTACCATATACATGTAGAAACATGTAGTTCAATTTCTAAATGTAATATGGTTGTAGCTCCCTCATTTGCTGGTGATGATAAGTACTTAAGTATCTCCACTGACTTGGTGGTTGCCTGTCTCAGGGATGCATGGTTTACATGAGGCTCATATCTAAGCTGGCTACACCATCCCAAAGGCAACTTCCCCAAACTCATCAAATGACGATGGGTTTAACCTCCTATGACTGTCCAGATGCCTCCTAAGAGACAGTCCTTAAATCCCAAGGACAGTTGCTTATGAGACAGTTGACTCGTGTTATATGCACAATGTCACATCTGTACCATTACCAGGTATCTATTGTGACCAGAAGATGATCCTTATTGCCGGAACTGAGCTGTCTTTTGCTTTTGAAAAGGATAAGAAATTAGGAAAATATGTTCTCTATCCCTGCCTGATGCCATTACAAGCAATTTGCCAATAAAAATGTTTTAAGTTTGTGCTTGCTCTTGTTTTTAGTGATTCACATAAGCGGTCACTTCTTCAACCTAACAAACCTTACGGAGAGCAGCTCCAAAGCTGAAACAGAGATTGAGCAGCATCTGAGTCAGCTGGATGATCCGTGGCTTAATCCTATCAGAGAGTCTGGAGTTGTGAGTATTAAACATGATAAGTTTTGCTAAAAAAATTGTTGAATTAGCTACAGCTGTAGCTAGCCTGTTATTTGTAGTAGAATTTTTGACAACCTTTCGTTTCCAAAAAAACTAGCTGTATCATAGGATATGACGATTCATATTTAGTAATTTCTGATTTGAGGTATATATATTACATGTAGTTAAATTCAAGAGTTATTTTGCATTTGACAATTATAGTCATCATAAACAGGTTTACACTGAAAATCGGCGTGCTTTCCTTGTATGTGATAATTTCTTTGTTTATAAACTAAATTGATAGCATTTTGATCTTTCACTAATAGGATCCCGTAACTGGTCTCTTTAAGACAGGTGAGGGGAAATGTTTGCTATTCAACAGTCACAAACGTTAGTGCTACAAATGTACAGTTATGTAATCTTGTTATTGGCAGGTACAGTGGCCTAATAGCTCTGGTTTGAGGCACCTGAGCACCCAAGCTCATATATTGTCAATGACTTTTAAGATGATTTCCAGTCTGTACTGCACATGTCTCAACACTCTACTGTTTGTGAGTCTCTCTTCATCTAATGCAAATGGATGTTATTTGTTGCAAACTGCTTAGTACCTTGTCTATGAGACATTTGAAATTTGTTCTCCAACAGGTTTTTAATTTTTACAGCTACAAAGTTGTTGAAATCATCAAGTGATATCAGAAAGTCCTTTCTGATATCACTTGATGACTTCAACAACTTTGTAGCTGTAAAAATCAAAAATCTGTTGGAGAATGAATTTCAAATGCCTCATAGACTAGGTAAGTGGTTTGCAACAAATAACATCCATTTGCATTAGATGAAGAGAGACTCACAAACAGTAGAGTGTTGAGACTGTGCAGTACAGACTGGAAATCATCTTAAATTGTCCTAAAACTCATTGCCAAAGGAAACTTATGATAAAGTTTCGTTTCCATTTTGGCGGTTAGTACGAAACTTAAGAGTTACTTTGTGTAGGTAGTTGCAAAATGTTATATTTTGTGAAGCAAACAAAAGTTGTTAATCAAACTCTCAAGGAGGCACTGTATAGAGTGGAAATCATCTTTAATATGATAAGTAAATATTTAATAATGTTAATGATATTTTGTGTTCACAGTGGCTGGTGTGACAGGTGTATTCATGACATTGGCTTTAATTCTCATGGTATCATCAGCAACAGAACTTATCAGGTATGAATTACTGGTATGCTTGCAGTTGCATTCTGTTTTCTCCATCGTGTGAGAGGTATCCAGGCTAACTCTGTTCTCAGAGTAGGGTTATATGGGTCATGGAATGCCTGGAAAGTCATGGAATTATTTAAATTATAATTTCATTTTCTAAGCCTGGAAAGTCATGAAATTAATGTGTGGGTCATGGAAAGTCGTGAAAAAGTGATAAGTATACTTTCAGAGATTAAAATGCAAAAAGATCAAAAGTTGAAAAAATAAGAGACAAAAAAAATAAGAGACAAGTTAGAAAAATTCCAATGAAAAATTTAAACACTAGCAGGCATTCTATGGTATCATAATGTGGAACAATACCTTAAAGTATACCCGCCGGAGATTGTTTTGGCAATACTTTTGAAAGCAACTGCTAAATGTAGGTCATGTAAAACTCAGAAAGGATGTGGAAAAGGTCATGGAAAGTCATGGAATTTTGAGAGCTCAAAAGAGTACGAACCTTGCAAAGCAGGTCGGGTAGCAGCTTTGATAAGGTCTTGCATGAATGGCTTGACACTCTTCAAGAAGACAATAGTCTGTAAAGAATAAAAAAACAGAAACAATGCCTCCTAGCCTCAAAACAATATATAACAGCCGATGACAAACAAACGAAATACAAGCTTACAAGAGCTGCCACACTTCTGCTCAGAATGTCTGTTAAAACAACAGTGTCAAATAAAATTCTGTAATCTAACATGCTGTTTATCTTGCCTGCAGGAGATCATACTTTGAGACATTTTGGTTTACCCACCATTTATTTGTCATATTCTTTGGCTGTCTTGTTGTGCATGGTATTGGGTAAGGAATGTTTAAATAAGTTATTTCTTTACTGACATTAAATTAAATTAGCATGAACCAAGGTTGACGAGCTAAGTTCCAGCTGCCAGTTGAATTAAAGTTATTTAATGCACTCCTGGACAAGAAATGGTTTTTAGGATACACACATGAATCATTCGATATCTGAACCATATTATTTTGAACTCTCTAGTCATAAATGAAAAGTCTGGAAAAATCCCTGATTACCTTCAGTTGATTATCAGTGCCACTATAATGAGTTAAGTAATTGAAATAAAATCTTGTTTTGGGCACTTGTTTAGCATGTTCTTTTTCCATGTACTCCATCTGCCATCTTGTAAACACAAAGCTTGGTAGCCCTGCATTCAAGATGTCATGAAAGATTGGGAACAAAAATTTTGTTGATACATCAGCCATGTATTGGCCTAGCATTGACCAATACACAGTTGATATGCCTTAAAAATCTGAAAATAAGCCCCATGGTTTTATCAACTGATACTTGATCGACATTCAACTGATACTCAATCAACATTCGACCACCTGTTGGCTGATTTATCGGCTGAGTATTGAGCAAGTGTTCAGTAATACTTGGCCGATGTATTGACTGAGTATCAGTCTATATAATTATTATCAGTCCATATTGTTGGCCGACACTACCTACAGTAAACATGATCTGTGTAAACTTTACTTATGAATGAGCCAGTGATATTATATTTTACTTTTTAATTTATGCTCTTGATTAGGGATTTATTACGTTACCAAACCAACATGGATAAACATGATCCTGAGATCTGTGATGATGTCAATCTGTGGAGGAATAAATCAACTAACTGTTACAAAATCAGGCCAGAGCTCACAGCGCAGGAGCAATGGTAAATTGCATGTAGATAAGTCTCTCTGCTACACACTGAAAAAGCCCTAAACCTTGTGTGCACAAATTATTGCGACATTTTTGGGACTTGGTCAGAATTTAGGATATAAAGTATAATACATGGACACAACACATAATATATAGGAAATTTCAGATACAGACTCTCCCAATGTCCACTAAAAAGCTTGGCCATTTCAGAAGCAGCCCTCCCCATGAATTCCAAAACAAATACTTTTTTTGTTTAACCCTTTAGTGCCCAAGGGGTCTCCCTTTGACGAGTAAAATCGTCTGGCGTTAGACAGAGTAAAATCTATAAGTCACTATTGGGCATTAAAGGGTTAAAGGAGATAGTTTTTTAACCCTTTAGTGCCCAAGGGGTCTCCCTTTGACGAGTAAAATCGTCTGGCGTTAGACAGAGTAAAATCTATAAGTCACTATTGGGCATTAAAGGGTTAAAAAAGAAACAAAGAAACCCAAAGAAGGTAATGTCAGTGACAAATGATGTATCTTAATTTTTTCTCCAACAAATTCATAGAGGCAGAAGTATAGCTTAATTACTGATTTGATATTTACAATGTCTATCTAATTCATTTTTAGACGTGGAAGTTTGTGATCGCTCCAATGATCTTTTATTGTTTTGAACGCCTTCTAAGGATATACAGATCTTTCCAGAAGGTGACAATTCTGAGGTGAGATATTCAAATAATGGTTGTTCTGGTTATCTTTTAAATTGCAAACTGATGCTTTAAAATATGATGATCAACGTAAAATTTTATCTTACAGGTAAGTGCAGCTAGGGAATCTAAGTATACTGTATGCCTGGGAAAGTTAGTTTTAACAGCGAAATTATTTAGTAACAAAAAGATTAATATTTATTGTGCACCAGGTAATAAAGCATCCCTCAAAAGTACTTGAGATTCAAATGAAGAAAGAAGGCTTTAGATGTGAAGCAGGACAGGTAAGGGCTTAGAAATTCAATATCTTATCATTGACTCTATAGACATACACTTTGTATGCCAGTTGTTCTCTTATTTGTAACCAAATGGCTCATGATTCCCTTTTTTTTTCAGTACATTTTCCTGAAGTGTCCCAAGATCTCACACCTGGAGTGGCACCCCTTCACACTGACATCAGTAAGTCTTTTGATGATTAAGCAATCACTCAAATTCATGTTTAAGGCTAAAGAGGTCTACTACAGAGTTGGTGAAATCGGGCATTTTGTTTCTAAATGACATAACTCTCTATTCCAGGCCCCAGAGGAATCTTATTTCAGTGTTCACATCAGAGCAGCAGGAGACTGGACAGGTATTGAATTTCTCATTTCATGGCAAAAACATTGCTGTGGTTACTGGTCAAGTGAGGCATTAATAACCTAGAATGGCCGAGGCTGTCGGGGCTGTAGAGGTCTACAAGACAGCTATTCTGATGAGATGTAAGTCTATTCATGAATGTGGTGGTTACCCAGCCCAGCCATTTGTTAGTTTGTCCTACAGAGAAGCATTTGGGACAGAGTATAATATTCACCAAGTATATTGGCCAAGGACACCTGAACAAAATCCTTGGAGACAGTGTAACAATGCATGCCTGTCATAGCTGAATAGTTATAGTTATTAGCCAGGAAATTGATTATCGATGCTGCAATTCAGTCTATATTACATGCTTTCTTCTGGGAACAGTACACTGTGGGTATCCAAATTTATAAGTTTTCAGGAATGTACAGGTTTTTCGTAAAACTTAAGGTTAACTTTTTACTTTATTCTATTAGCTGCTCTGCATAAAGAGTTTGGAGTAAATGACAGTGGAATGAAAGATATTGGTGACTGTCCAAGGTAACTGTTTTTTTAGATAATTTATTTTAAAGTGCTCCTAACCCCAAAATGTTTTTTTTCGCTTAAATAACTTTTTGCACATGTTTGAAACGCATTGCGCCTTTTTTGCCCTTTTAGCCCTACTCTTGACTTTTTACAGGCGGTAAAAGTTAAGAAATCTGGCCATCGTCTGTTCCACGACCGAGCAAGTAAGGGGAATGGGTCTATTCCTGGGTTGATGTCACAAACTTCTTTGCATGCATGTTTACAAAGACTTAATATGATGCAAATCAGTCTGTGACGTCAACCCAGGAATAGACCCATGCCCGTTACTAGCTCGTTCGTGCAACAGGTGATGCTTGGTTTTGTAACTTTTACAGCCTATAAAAAAGTCAAGATTTAGTTTAAAAAGGCGCACTGCGTTTCGAAAAGGTGCAAAGATTTATTTAAGCGAAAAAAATATTTTGGGGTTAGGTGCACTTTAATAAATATATACCAGTAGTAGACTTACAGCGCTGATTATATTACCGTGAACACCTAAAATATGTCTGGAATGTTTATTGTGTTGTAACCAATCACATGTGAGATCTTCACACCACAGAAACCACAAGCAAACGAACGGTTTCCTATCAGCCACGGAACAAATTATTTTCGTTTTGTTTTAACATTCAGTCTTTTTACAAGTGAACAATTACTTTTCATTCCCATTTGTTTACAGTATGTGCTATAATAGCAAAGAATACAGGTTTGAGCGATTTTGAAGTAAATTAGAAAGCCGATGTGCCGGGCGGACGCACGCGACGGTTTGGCGCGCGAATCCTCAAACTTTTGTAACGATCGAAATCGGAATAATTAGTTACGCCTGATCGCAAATTTGTTCGGCGGTCTTTCCAGTTTGCTATCTTGCGATCAAGGAACTTCTGCCGGCACAGTATTGTTCGAGGGTTCAATTGTTAGCCCACACAAATCAACCCTTGTTCTACAAAAAATATTAGCAGGATTATGCTAATCACGATTGTTGATTTTTTATTATCTTCATGTGATATCGTTCATGGAAAGCTGGTCAAGTGAGTGTCGCGTCGCGTCGCGTTGGCTTCTAAATTTTTTCTTTCTAAACTCGAACGATGACCTGGATGCGGTCCTCAGCACTGATCTTGGGGAACAGTGGTGTTTAAATTCCTAATAAGACAGTTTGTATCCTTAAACAAAACAAAAATAATTTGTTCCGTAGCCGATAGGAAACGGTTCGTTGCCTGTGTTTCTTGTGGTGTGAAGATCTCGCATGTGATTGGTTACAACACAATAAACATTCCAGACATATTTTAGGTGTTCACAGTAATATAATCAGCGCTGTAAGTTCCTGTTTTTGAAACTTCCAATAAATATTGTTCACTGCTACAATATTTTGCTCCCTTGGCAAAAACATAACTCGGAAGAAATTAATCACCATGATTTTAACTGCAAGAACTAAAAGCAAGATGTTCAAACCTTACTCAGTTTGTTTTCAGGCCATCCCAGTATTTCCAGAACAGTTTTCTTCATTGACATAATTTGTCCCAAGTTCACAATTTTTGTACAAATTAAAGTGATTAATAAATATACTTAGACAAGACTATGTTTTGGGAAGTCTCATTATATGATTAGACAGTTACTGGACAGTCTCACAATTTACAGGAACCACAGTCACAAGATAGATTAACAAATTAATTAGTTATTTTAACCGTAACATCTCATGTAACTAACATACAAGCTGTTTTCTGCGATAGAGGTCTTAAAGTGTGTTTGTTTTTTCTAGGCTGGCTGTAGATGGACCTTTTGGTACATCAAGCACTGTAAGTAACTTGTAAATCAATCAGTTAAAATTTCAAAATCAGCAGTTCTCCTTGATCTGATAGCAATTCATTTCTGCTCAAACAAATATATTGATGTATAGATGGGTGTAGTTTTGTGGTATATGTTAGCCTGTTCCAGGCTCTCGGTCAGTGAGGACGGTCGAAAAAGGGAGCGGGCGACAAGCGGGATCAGCGGCGAGCGGGATCCAGGAGAGAAAAGGAGAGAGCGGGAGAGCCTGTAAGCATTCTTTTAGAAACCTCATTCCGCCCACTTGAAAAAAAAAACCGTTTCTTGTGTCAAAATGTCAAATGTCAAAATCTCTGTATGTTCGGTATAGAGTTTACTCACGCGAGTTTCACGAGGCCAAGCTGATCTTCACAGTGTGTTGCATTCTTCTGCGATCGTTCATGGCTGCTGTGTCTCATCAGAGAATCTCTTGTGAGTGTAGAAGTCTCTGTGTAGACGTACAGAAAATTAACTATCGGCAAAGGATTAGACCCATATGGGGGATCGAAACCATCGTCTTGCAAGAACAGAGCCAAATTAAAAAAACGGCCTATACAACACGCAAAACGGTAAACAGACTTGCACACAAACAGCTACATTTGAATCATGTGGCGCCAGAACGAACAAAGGAGTTACAGACCTAAACATCGAGCTCGAGAGGCAAAACCTCGATCAAACTGATGCAATAAACAGAAGAACGTTTCTAAGACGTATAGCTTTCTCGTAACGTTACAGCAGCCTCAGACGTGACTTGAGAACACTAACAGATATCCGGTTTTGTTTTACAGCGCCGAAAATTATCAAGCTAATTTGCACATTACAAACAGCGGAAACCATCTAAAAAAATGCAAACTTCCCCCGAAATGGCTGGGAATAATGGCAGAAACATGTATCCAGTGGCCAGATTGATCAGACGCGTTCTTTACTCCATTCTGAGCGCTTGAGTAAATTTGGACTCCTCAATATCACGCGCGTGTATCACGCTTGCCATGTTAAGCGTCACTTCGCTTCAGACAAACAGACAAGGTGTTGATATAAACTGTCAAAAGTAACCAATCAGAGGGTATACCAGGAGCTGGTATACCGGAATAAGGTTTTTAAAACAATGCTTACAGGCTCTCCTGATCTCTCCTTTTTCCCTACCAGATCCCACTCATCGCCCGCCCGCTTTTTAGTGCAGAGTGCACTATTGGGATGGTTTGGAGGGTTGACGCCGCTAACGCAATATGGCAATAAGGCACTATGGCAATAAGGTGTAAACTTTAATGTTTGTTTAATTAATTAATTCCAATTAATTAATTAGCCTTGTTTTGAGGGGGTGGGGTAGGTACCTTCAAGTGCTACGTAAAACATACTACACTTACATCCTCCTATGTACAACAGACAAAACTATATATGGTTCCAATATATTCTTGTTATCCTAGTGGTACTATTTTCTTAAGAACAAAAGAAATTTACTCGAGGCGCATGCGCAGATTGATTAGCATTAGTGTTATCTATATGTTTAGTAAACAATACATTTCATACACAATTACAAACGAACGTTAAGTGCTTTTCCTTGTGGTAGAACACAGTATGTAAGACGCATGCGCTCTAGAATTGTCAGCATGATACAATCCGATCTCGAGTTGAGAATCATGCGTGCGATACGATAGCAGTTATCTTTCAGGTAATATCTGTTCTTCCTTTTAGTACAAAGAACGCCTTTGACAGCGTATCTTTTGGAATCATCCCTAGCTCGGTTCAAAAATGTCGTGTGCTATTTCGTGTTTGCTTTAAAGAGGGAAACAAATGGATTTCCTCAGCCGCTTGTTTATTTTCTCCCTTCTGTAAGAGAAAAAGAAGTTCACAAGTGTATTCATTCGAAACATTTCCGAGTTAGCGGTATTAAAATTAGTAATGTCGTGACAAAAGAAACTTCTCAAATATTGCTGCAGACACTGTGGCACTAACGGAAACCTCAAATAAATTTAGTTAGTCTTTGAGGGGACTCATTCACCAATGTAGGATATAATATCCGTCATGTTGAGACAATTCTCCGTTGTATTTATCGATATTGTGTATTTTGAACTGGTTTATTGTTAACATCAACGTGCTATTCCAAGACACGACGTGACTATTTGATAATCAAATTAGCAATTGTTTATCAATGATATGAAAATCTGCCTCTTGAATGAAACAAAATCATTCCTCTTCCATTTTTTTCATAAGTCAATAACATAATTTCATTTTTTCCAGCAGGAAAAAGGCGAGCATATCTTCCTTTGTATGTTTTTGAGAAAACAAGGGTATCAAGTTACAAACTTTGCGACGAAAACAAAAGTATCAAGTTACAAATGTTGGCATTGAAAAAATAAAATTATCACGTTTGCTAGTTCAACGTCTTAATGAATTTAAAATGATCAAAATTCAACGTAAAACACCAAAGTGAAATTTAAAACCGTCTTGACAAACACTAATTGTAAGTTATTTTTGGGCCTTAAACATGTTGAAGTAACAAGTTACATACAAGCAGTAGATGACTCAAAACGTACTGACAGACCTGCATAACACTCTGCACTATCTGAGATTGTCTCACTAGTTTAATCCTCCACTGACAGAGAGCCTGGAACAGGCTAGGTATATGCATATCAAGACAACCATTGCTATGTAACTTGAGCATTTGTCTTTTTCTAGGATGTGTTCAAGTACAATGTCATTATGTGTATTGGTGCTGGTATTGGAGTAACTCCATTCGCATCCATCCTGAAATCTGTGTGGTAAGCATCATGTTTGAGAAATAAGTATATTGTGTTCTTTACCAGCTAAAAGTCCAGAAACTGTGCCGGTGATCTCAGACTTACATTTTTCAATCGACCACAGTCACAGTTTATGGACTTTTAGCTGGTAAAGAACACAATATACTTATTTCTCAAACATGATGCTTACCACACAGATTTCAGGATGGATGCGAATGGAGTTACTCCAATACCAGCACCAATACACATAATGACATTGTACTTGAACACATCCTAGAAAAAGACAAATGCTCAAGTTACATAGCAATGGTTGTCTTGATATGCATATACCTAGCCTGTTCCAGGCTCTCTGTCAGTGGAGGATTAAACTAGTGAGACAATCTCAGATAGTGCAGAGTGTTATGCAGGTCTGTCAGTACGTTTTGAGTCATCTACTGCTTGTATGTAACTTGTTACTTCAACATGTTTAAGGCCCAAAAATAACTTACAATTAGTGTTTGTCAAGACGGTTTTAAATTTCACTTTGGTGTTTTACGTTGAATTTTGATCATTTTAAATTCATTAAGACGTTGAACTAGCAAACGTGATAATTTTATTTTTTCAATGCCAACATTTGTAACTTGATACTTTTGTTTTCGTCGCAAAGTTTGTAACTTGATACCCTTGTTTTCTCAAAAACATACAAAGGAAGATATGCTCGCCTTTTTCCTGCTGGAAAAAATGAAATTATGTTATTGACTTATGAAAAAAATGGAAGAGGAATGATTTTGTTTCATTCAAGAGGCAGATTTTCATATCATTGATAAACAATTGCTAATTTGATTATCAAATAGTCACGTCGTGTCTTGGAATAGCACGTTGATGTTAACAATAAACCAGTTCAAAATACACAATATCGATAAATACAACGGAGAATTGTCTCAACATGACGGATATTATATCCTACATTGGTGAATGAGTCCCCTCAAAGACTAACTAAATTTATTTGAGGTTTCCGTTAGTGCCACAGTGTCTGCAGCAATATTTGAGAAGTTTCTTTTGTCACGACATTACTAATTTTAATACCGCTAACTCGGAAATGTTTCGAATGAATACACTTGTGAACTTCTTTTTCTCTTACAGAAGGGAGAAAATAAACAAGCGGCTGAGGAAATCCATTTGTTTCCCTCTTTAAAGCAAACACGAAATAGCACACGACATTTTTGAACCGAGCTAGGGATGATTCCAAAAGATACGCTGTCAAAGGCGTTCTTTGTACTAAAAGGAAGAACAGATATTACCTGAAAGATAACTGCTATCGTATCGCACGCATGATTCTCAACTCGAGATCGGATTGTATCATGCTGACAATTCTAGAGCGCATGCGTCTTACATACTGTGTTCTACCACAAGGAAAAGCACTTAACGTTCGTTTGTAATTGTGTATGAAATGTATTGTTTACTAAACATATAGATAACACTAATGCTAATCAATCTGCGCATGCGCCTCGAGTAAATTTCTTTTGTTCTTAAGAAAATAGTACCACTAGGATAACAAGAATATATTGGAACCATATATAGTTTTGTCTGTTGTACATAGGAGGATGTAAGTGTAGTATGTTTTACGTAGCACTTGAAGGTACCTACCCCACCCCCTCAAAACAAGGCTAATTAATTAATTGGAATTAATTAATTAAACAAACATTAAAGTTTACACCTTATTGCCATAGTGCCTTATTGCCATATTGCGTTAGCGGCGTCAACCCTCCAAACCATCCCAATAGTGCACTCTGCACTAAAAAGCGGGCGGGCGATGAGTGGGATCTGGTAGGGAAAAAGGAGAGATCAGGAGAGCCTGTAAGCATTGTTTTAAAAACCTTATTCCGGTATACCAGCTCCTGGTATACCCTCTGATTGGTTACTTTTGACAGTTTATATCAACACCTTGTCTGTTTGTCTGAAGCGAAGTGACGCTTAACATGGCAAGCGTGATACACGCGCGTGATATTGAGGAGTCCAAATTTACTCAAGCGCTCAGAATGGAGTAAAGAACGCGTCTGATCAATCTGGCCACTGGATACATGTTTCTGCCATTATTCCCAGCCATTTCGGGGGAAGTTTGCATTTTTTTAGATGGTTTCCGCTGTTTGTAATGTGCAAATTAGCTTGATAATTTTCGGCGCTGTAAAACAAAACCGGATATCTGTTAGTGTTCTCAAGTCACGTCTGAGGCTGCTGTAACGTTACGAGAAAGCTATACGTCTTAGAAACGTTCTTCTGTTTATTGCATCAGTTTGATCGAGGTTTTGCCTCTCGAGCTCGATGTTTAGGTCTGTAACTCCTTTGTTCGTTCTGGCGCCACATGATTCAAATGTAGCTGTTTGTGTGCAAGTCTGTTTACCGTTTTGCGTGTTGTATAGGCCGTTTTTTTAATTTGGCTCTGTTCTTGCAAGACGATGGTTTCGATCCCCCATATGGGTCTAATCCTTTGCGATAGTTAATTTTCTGTACGTCTACACAGAGACTTCTACACTCACAAGAGATTCTCTGATGAGACACAGCAGCCATGAACGATCGCAGAAGAATGCAACACACTGTGAAGATCAGCTTGGCCTCGTGAAACTCGCGTGAGTAAACTCTATACCGAACATACAGAGATTTTGACATTTGACATTTTGACACAAGAAACGGTTTTTTTTTTCAAGTGGGCGGAATGAGGTTTCTAAAAGAATGCTTACAGGCTCTCCCGCTCTCTCCTTTTCTCTCCTGGATCCCGCTCGCCGCTGATCCCGCTTGTCGCCCGCTCCCTTTTTCGACCGTCCTCACTGACCGAGAGCCTGGAACAGGCTAACATATACCACAAAACTACACCCATCTATACATCAATATATTTGTTTGAGCAGAAATGAATTGCTATCAGATCAAGGAGAACTGCTGATTTTGAAATTTTAACTGATTGATTTACAAGTTACTTACAGTGCTTGATGTACCAAAAGGTCCATCTACAGCCAGCCTAGAAAAAACAAACACACTTTAAGACCTCTATCGCAGAAAACAGCTTGTATGTTAGTTACATGAGATGTTACGGTTAAAATAACTAATTAATTTGTTAATCTATCTTGTGACTGTGGTTCCTGTAAATTGTGAGACTGTCCAGTAACTGTCTAATCATATAATGAGACTTCCCAAAACATAGTCTTGTCTAAGTATATTTATTAATCACTTTAATTTGTACAAAAATTGTGAACTTGGGACAAATTATGTCAATGAAGAAAACTGTTCTGGAAATACTGGGATGGCCTGAAAACAAACTGAGTAAGGTTTGAACATCTTGCTTTTAGTTCTTGCAGTTAAAATCATGGTGATTAATTTCTTCCGAGTTATGTTTTTGCCAAGGGAGCAAAATATTGTAGCAGTGAACAATATTTATTGGAAGTTTCAAAAACAGGAACTTACAGCGCTGATTATATTACCTGTGAACACCTAAAATATGTCTGGAATGTTTATTGTGTTGTAACCAATCACATGCGAGATCTTCACACCACAAGAAACACAGGCAACGAACCGTTTCCTATCGGCTACGGAACAAATTATTTTTGTTTTGTTTAAGGATACAAACTGTCTTATTAGGAATTTAAACACCACTGTTCCCCAAGATCAGTGCTGAGGACCGCATCCAGGTCATCGTTCGAGTTTAGAAAGAAAAAATTTAGAAGCCAACGCGACGCGACGCGACACTCACTTGACCAGCTTTCCATGAACGATATCACATGAAGATAATAAAAAATCAACAATCGTGATTAGCATAATCCTTGCTAATATTTTTTGTAGAACAAGGGTTGATTTGTGTGGGCTAACAATTGAACCCTCGAACAATACTGTGCCGGCAGAAGTTCCTTGATCGCAAGATAGCAAACTGGAAAGACCGCCGAACAAATTTGCGATCAGGCGTAACTAATTATTCCGATTTCGATCGTTACAAAAGTTTGAGGATTCGCGCGCCAAACCGTCGCGTGCGTCCGCCCGGCACATCGGCTTTCTAATTTACTTCAAAATCGCTCAAACCTGTATTCTTTGCTATTATAGCACATACTGTAAACAAATGGGAATGAAAAGTAATTGTTCACTTGTAAAAAGACTGAATGTTAAAACAAAACGAAAATAATTTGTTCCGTGGCTGATAGGAAACCGTTCGTTTGCTTGTGGTTTCTGTGGTGTGAAGATCTCACATGTGATTGGTTACAACACAATAAACATTCCAGACATATTTTAGGTGTTCACGGTAATATAATCAGCGCTGTAAGTCTACTACTGGTATATATTTATTAAAGTGCACCTAACCCCAAAATATTTTTTTCGCTTAAATAAATCTTTGCACCTTTTCGAAACGCAGTGCGCCTTTTTAAACTAAATCTTGACTTTTTTATAGGCTGTAAAAGTTACAAAACCAAGCCATCACCTGTTGCACGACGAGCTAGTAACGGGCATGGGTCTATTCCTGGGTTGACGTCACAGACTGATTTGCATCATATTAAGTCTTTGTAAACATGCATGCAAAGAAGTTTGTGACATCAACCCAGGAATAGACCCATTCCCCTTACTTGCTCGGTCGTGGAACAGACGATGGCCAGATTTCTTAACTTTTACCGCCTGTAAAAAGTCAAGAGTAGGGCTAAAAGGGGCAAAAAAGGCGCAATGCGTTTCAAACATGTGCAAAAAGTTATTTAAGCGAAAAAAAACATTTTGGGGTTAGGAGCACTTTAAAATAAATTATCTAAAAAAACAGTTACCTTGGACAGTCACCAATATCTTTCATTCCACTGTCATTTACTCCAAACTCTTTATGCAGAGCAGCTAATAGAATAAAGTAAAAAGTTAACCTTAAGTTTTACGAAAAACCTGTACATTCCTGAAAACTTATAAATTTGGATACCCACAGTGTACTGTTCCCAGAAGAAAGCATGTAATATAGACTGAATTGCAGCATCGATAATCAATTTCCTGGCTAATAACTATAACTATTCAGCTATGACAGGCATGCATTGTTACACTGTCTCCAAGGAGTTTTTGTTCAGGTGTCCTTGGCCAATATACTTGGTGAATATTATACTCTGTCCCAAATGCTTCTCTGTAGGACAAACTAACAAATGGCTGGGCTGGGTAACCACCACATTCATGAATAGACTTACATCTCATCAGAATAGCTGTCTTGTAGACCTCTACAGCCCCGACAGCCTCGGCCATTCTAGGTTATTAATGCCTCACTTGACCAGTAACCACAGCAATGTTTTTGCCATGAAATGAGAAATTCAATACCTGTCCAGTCTCCTGCTGCTCTGATGTGAACACTGAAATAAGATTCCTCTGGGGCCTGGAATAGAGAGTTATGTCATTTAGAAACAAAATGCCCGATTTCACCAACTCTGTAGTAGACCTCTTTAGCCTTAAACATGAATTTGAGTGATTGCTTAATCATCAAAAGACTTACTGATGTCAGTGTGAAGGGGTGCCACTCCAGGTGTGAGATCTTGGGACACTTCAGGAAAATGTACTGAAAAAAAAAGGGAATCATGAGCCATTTGGTTACAAATAAGAGAACAACTGGCATACAAAGTGTATGTCTATAGAGTCCAATGATAAGATATTGAATTTCTAAGCCCTTACCTGTCCTGCTTCACATCTAAAGCCTTCTTTCTTCATTTGAATCTCAAGTACTTTTGAGGGATGCTTTATTACCTGGTGCACAATAAATATTAATCTTTTTGTTACTAAATAATTTCGCTGTTAAAACTAACTTTCCCAGGCATACAGTATACTTAGATTCCCTAGCTGCACTTACCTGTAAGATAAAATTTTACGTTGATCATCATATTTTAAAGCATCAGTTTGCAATTTAAAAGATAACCAGAACAACCATTATTTGAATATCTCACCTCAGAATTGTCACCTTCTGGAAAGATCTGTATATCCTTAGAAGGCGTTCAAAACAATAAAAGATCATTGGAGCGATCACAAACTTCCACGTCTAAAAATGAATTAGATAGACATTGTAAATATCAAATCAGTAATTAAGCTATACTTCTGCCTCTATGAATTTGTTGGAGAAAAAATTAAGATACATCATTTGTCACTGACATTACCTTCTTTGGGTTTCTTTGTTTCTTTTTTAACCCTTTAATGCCCAATAGTGACTTATAGATTTTACTCTGTCTAACGCCAGACGATTTTACTCGTCAAAGGGAGACCCCTTGGGCACTAAAGGGTTAAAAAACTATCTCCTTTAACCCTTTAATGCCCAATAGTGACTTATAGATTTTACTCTGTCTAACGCCAGACGATTTTACTCGTCAAAGGGAGACCCCTTGGGCACTAAAGGGTTAAACAAAAAAAGTATTTGTTTTGGAATTCATGGGGAGGGCTGCTTCTGAAATGGCCAAGCTTTTTAGTGGACATTGGGAGAGTCTGTATCTGAAATTTCCTATATATTATGTGTTGTGTCCATGTATTATACTTTATATCCTAAATTCTGACCAAGTCCAAAAATGTCGCAATAATTTGTGCACACAAGGTTTAGGGCTTTTTCAGTGTGTAGCAGAGAGACTTATCTACATGCAATTTACCATTGCTCCTGCGCTGTGAGCTCTGGCCTGATTTTGTAACAGTTAGTTGATTTATTCCTCCACAGATTGACATCATCACAGATCTCAGGATCATGTTTTATCCATGTTGGTTTGGTAACGTAATAAATCCCTAATCAAGAGCATAAATTAAAAAGTAAAATATAATATCACTGGCTCATTCATAAGTAAAGTTTACACAGATCATGTTTACTGTAGGTAGTGTCGGCCAACAATATGGACTGATAATAATTATATAGACTGATACTCAGTCAATACATCGGCCAAGTATTACTGAACACTTGCTCAATACTCAGCCGATAAATCAGCCAACAGGTGGTCGAATGTTGATTGAGTATCAGTTGAATGTCGATCAAGTATCAGTTGATAAAACCATGGGGCTTATTTTCAGATTTTTAAGGCATATCAACTGTGTATTGGTCAATGCTAGGCCAATACATGGCTGATGTATCAACAAAATTTTTGTTCCCAATCTTTCATGACATCTTGAATGCAGGGCTACCAAGCTTTGTGTTTACAAGATGGCAGATGGAGTACATGGAAAAAGAACATGCTAAACAAGTGCCCAAAACAAGATTTTATTTCAATTACTTAACTCATTATAGTGGCACTGATAATCAACTGAAGGTAATCAGGGATTTTTCCAGACTTTTCATTTATGACTAGAGAGTTCAAAATAATATGGTTCAGATATCGAATGATTCATGTGTGTATCCTAAAAACCATTTCTTGTCCAGGAGTGCATTAAATAACTTTAATTCAACTGGCAGCTGGAACTTAGCTCGTCAACCTTGGTTCATGCTAATTTAATTTAATGTCAGTAAAGAAATAACTTATTTAAACATTCCTTACCCAATACCATGCACAACAAGACAGCCAAAGAATATGACAAATAAATGGTGGGTAAACCAAAATGTCTCAAAGTATGATCTCCTGCAGGCAAGATAAACAGCATGTTAGATTACAGAATTTTATTTGACACTGTTGTTTTAACAGACATTCTGAGCAGAAGTGTGGCAGCTCTTGTAAGCTTGTATTTCGTTTGTTTGTCATCGGCTGTTATATATTGTTTTGAGGCTAGGAGGCATTGTTTCTGTTTTTTTATTCTTTACAGACTATTGTCTTCTTGAAGAGTGTCAAGCCATTCATGCAAGACCTTATCAAAGCTGCTACCCGACCTGCTTTGCAAGGTTCGTACTCTTTTGAGCTCTCAAAATTCCATGACTTTCCATGACCTTTTCCACATCCTTTCTGAGTTTTACATGACCTACATTTAGCAGTTGCTTTCAAAAGTATTGCCAAAACAATCTCCGGCGGGTATACTTTAAGGTATTGTTCCACATTATGATACCATAGAATGCCTGCTAGTGTTTAAATTTTTCATTGGAATTTTTCTAACTTGTCTCTTATTTTTTTTGTCTCTTATTTTTTCAACTTTTGATCTTTTTGCATTTTAATCTCTGAAAGTATACTTATCACTTTTTCACGACTTTCCATGACCCACACATTAATTTCATGACTTTCCAGGCTTAGAAAATGAAATTATAATTTAAATAATTCCATGACTTTCCAGGCATTCCATGACCCATATAACCCTACTCTGAGAACAGAGTTAGCCTGGATACCTCTCACACGATGGAGAAAACAGAATGCAACTGCAAGCATACCAGTAATTCATACCTGATAAGTTCTGTTGCTGATGATACCATGAGAATTAAAGCCAATGTCATGAATACACCTGTCACACCAGCCACTGTGAACACAAAATATCATTAACATTATTAAATATTTACTTATCATATTAAAGATGATTTCCACTCTATACAGTGCCTCCTTGAGAGTTTGATTAACAACTTTTGTTTGCTTCACAAAATATAACATTTTGCAACTACCTACACAAAGTAACTCTTAAGTTTCGTACTAACCGCCAAAATGGAAACGAAACTTTATCATAAGTTTCCTTTGGCAATGAGTTTTAGGACAATTTAAGATGATTTCCAGTCTGTACTGCACAGTCTCAACACTCTACTGTTTGTGAGTCTCTCTTCATCTAATGCAAATGGATGTTATTTGTTGCAAACCACTTACCTAGTCTATGAGGCATTTGAAATTCATTCTCCAACAGATTTTTGATTTTTACAGCTACAAAGTTGTTGAAGTCATCAAGTGATATCAGAAAGGACTTTCTGATATCACTTGATGATTTCAACAACTTTGTAGCTGTAAAAATTAAAAACCTGTTGGAGAACAAATTTCAAATGTCTCATAGACAAGGTACTAAGCAGTTTGCAACAAATAACATCCATTTGCATTAGATGAAGAGAGACTCACAAACAGTAGAGTGTTGAGACATGTGCAGTACAGACTGGAAATCATCTTAAAAGTCATTGACAATATATGAGCTTGGGTGCTCAGGTGCCTCAAACCAGAGCTATTAGGCCACTGTACCTGCCAATAACAAGATTACATAACTGTACATTTGTAGCACTAACGTTTGTGACTGTTGAATAGCAAACATTTCCCCTCACCTGTCTTAAAGAGACCAGTTACGGGATCCTATTAGTGAAAGATCAAAATGCTATCAATTTAGTTTATAAACAAAGAAATTATCACATACAAGGAAAGCACGCCGATTTTCAGTGTAAACCTGTTTATGATGACTATAATTGTCAAATGCAAAATAACTCTTGAATTTAACTACATGTAATATATATACCTCAAATCAGAAATTACTAAATATGAATCGTCATATCCTATGATACAGCTAGTTTTTTTGGAAACGAAAGGTTGTCAAAAATTCTACTACAAATAACAGGCTAGCTACAGCTGTAGCTAATTCAACAATTTTTTTAGCAAAACTTATCATGTTTAATACTCACAACTCCAGACTCTCTGATAGGATTAAGCCACGGATCATCCAGCTGACTCAGATGCTGCTCAATCTCTGTTTCAGCTTTGGAGCTGCTCTCCGTAAGGTTTGTTAGGTTGAAGAAGTGACCGCTTATGTGAATCACTAAAAACAAGAGCAAGCACAAACTTAAAACATTTTTATTGGCAAATTGCTTGTAATGGCATCAGGCAGGGATAGAGAACATATTTTCCTAATTTCTTATCCTTTTCAAAAGCAAAAGACAGCTCAGTTCCGGCAATAAGGATCATCTTCTGGTCACAATAGATACCTGGTAATGGTACAGATGTGACATTGTGCATATAACACGAGTCAACTGTCTCATAAGCAACTGTCCTTGGGATTTAAGGACTGTCTCTTAGGAGGCATCTGGACAGTCATAGGAGGTTAAACCCATCGTCATTTGATGAGTTTGGGGAAGTTGCCTTTGGGATGGTGTAGCCAGCTTAGATATGAGCCTCATGTAAACCATGCATCCCTGAGACAGGCAACCACCAAGTCAGTGGAGATACTTAAGTACTTATCATCACCAGCAAATGAGGGAGCTACAACCATATTACATTTAGAAATTGAACTACATGTTTCTACATGTATATGGTAATAAAAGAGAGAAGCTTGCAGGACATATCATTCTATGGGATGACTACCAAGAGTGGATTAGGGGAGGGGCGGTCATGTTTGGCCCCTTCTTTCTGAATTTTCTGGATCCACCCCTGACAGCAGCTACAGTGTAGGACAACAAAGAAACCCCTTAGCAATTAATTTTAACACCAATAACAATTTACTTACCAGTGAAAAAACAAATGGTGTAAGCACAATATTTATGGAAAGTTATGTTCTTGTCCAACAAGCTTATTATACTTCCACACCAGCCGCACTTAAAGATAATTAAAATCAAAAGAGATAACAGTTATTAAAAACTCTCTGGCAGTATTATTTCTTTGATGTGGTAAATTCACTATTTTGGCATCTATGTTATTTTGGTAATGACAAACATTTATTAATTAATCAAATGATTAAGCATTTCCTAGTGACCAAAGATTCTACATAACTACTAACATAACTTCTGTTTGGAATACATACTTTGAGATTGCTTCTGATGAGAGAGATAATGTTACGACACATGGACAGCAGGACTAACATACAGTTGAAGTTCAACACCATCGCTGCACCTCGAGCAAAGGGTAACCCACCCTGAGTAGTAAAAGCATCAATGAGAGCATTTTAATCAGTAGTCTGAAAAGGGCTAAACATTTCTCCTAGCCTAAAATGCAGAAAAGGATGATGTTCCAATCTCTTAACACCCTTCAATGTAGTACAGCTAGGTACATACATGTATGTTTATTACCAAGTGAGTATACAGTCCAAATGCCATTCTGACAAATTTGCAAAGGGGAGGGGGAGCTTCCATGTCCACCTACTTGATTTCAAGATGTTTGTGATTTTCAGCTTGAAACATGTTAAACTAGGCCACAAACTTGAGCTAACATATTGATATGCTTGCTGGATCATACATTTGGGGTATCATTAGCAAATATCAAAATGAAACTCCAAAGGAGGCCAGAAAAGCCCTTTAATATTGGGGAGGTCTGGAACCCAGTATGTTGCCATGGTAACAAAACTTTTAAGCTCATAGTATAGAGCACACATCCACCAATCAAAGCACATCTGTTGTTTAATAATCTCCTCTGATTGATTGATACGTGGGATAGCGTACATCACCCCACAATTTACATATAAGCACAGATTTAAAGTGGAGTTTACAGATTTAAAGTACAACCTGTTAATATTTACAAGCAAATAGTTCCCAAAAAACGTTTCCTTTCTTTCTGTGCTGGTTATAAACATATTTTATTTATTTTGTACAGGATTATTTTGTACAGGATTTTAACCATACCTTGATAATTTTTCTCAAGTAATGGTACTTCTTTGTTGTCCCATAATTTAAATATGTAGAGACAAACAGTGCAACATTTATAGACATCCATATTATCTGAAAATGTTTAAATATTAAATATGATATTTTTATTAGTGAATCAATAAAAACAGCATCAATAAGATATTGTGAAACCACAATAAAAATTCATGGTAATGGAAAAGTATCACACAGTTTATTCACACAAAAAGCAAATTATTCATAAATAAATTATTTATTAAATAAATTATTAAAAATAATATGGTTTTAAGTTATTTCTGATATAGAAATCTTGTAAAGGCATGGGTGGGGTGGG
>JAHPZR010026491.1:2500-10694 GCA_019787425.1 Platygyra sinensis
TTTTAAAAAAAAAGTCTTAATTTAAGTCTTAAGAGATTCTAAGCTCATTGCTTCGCGTGTGGACCTTGGCAGCTTACATGTATTCCATAGGAAAGGAGCAGCTACCTGGAGACTCTTCCATTGTTTTCTTTGTTTTCGCACTTGGTCTTTCAAACCAACAACCATTGTTGTTGTGCCTCAAATTGTAGGACAAAGGCTGTTGAATGCTAATAAAATTAAATCTGAAAGGTACTTGGGTGATAGGCCATGCCAAATTTTAAACCAATTGAAACCAATCTGGAAATTCCAGTTGTGTTTTATACTTTCCTGTAAAAACATTTTGATTTGAGTAAGTTTCCTTGGAGTGAGTTTAAATATTTTCTTGAAAAACACATTATGGTTGACTGCAATCCTGATCGAATACCGTTAGGTTTTACAACTCATCAGTTCAGAGTAGAAGAGGTTTCTTGCCATGAAGTTAGTAGTACATGTATATGTTATTATTTAATATTCTGTTTGTCAATGTTTTATAGGATTACTATAAGTCTGGTCTTATTAACTGTCCACCAAGTGTTCAAATCCCAGAACTGAGAGAAGCATGTGACTACCTGCTTATACCATTTAATGCTCAGGTTATCAGATGTCAGAATTTAAGTAAGTGGTACTTACATGTAGCAATATAATAATAATTATTTAATTAAAGAATTAGTAATGGCGTTCTGTAGGTTCTTTTTTACATGTACCTTACCCAAATTTGCAATGAATTGGAATCTGTGTCTACTCCCCTGATTACCAGCAATAGCACATCACTGACTAGATGTTGCCAGATTTTTGGAATAATGTTGGGTATGGTAAATACCTGATCACACCCTTTTGGTGCGCTTTGACGAGATATCAGGTTTGGTTGGTCTTAGCATGGGTTTTTTGACTCCACTATGTCTCACCAATTTAAATGCAAACCATGGCTTGACCAAACTTTTCTTGTGTGTAGCCAAAGTGTACCAAAAAGGTGTAAATTTAATATGGCTCATGGTTATATATGGGATACCGCCTAGAGGACGAAATTTGTTCGCCACCTTGATATGATACAATATTAGTTTACAGAGATATGCTAAAAATGGCAGGAAAGCCCAAAGAAACCATGGGCTTATGCATTGTGGGCTTTCCATACTAAATAAAGTCTATAGATGAACTTAATATTAGATAAACTGAGCGGCAAAGGCAGAGTAATAATAGTGAAATGAAAAGAGGATGGAGGGAAAGGAACAGTTAAGACTTTTGCCCAGTGTAGTGGAACTTTTCCTAACAGTCACCTCAATAATATGGTCACTGTGATATTACGGCCCTACTGTTTTTTATCAGTGAAATGGCCACCTGGATACATTTTTTCGCATCCTCTTACTGTGGCCACCCTGTTATTATGGTCAACAGCCACATTCTGAAATCCCAACCTTGTGACTGGTCTAAATTGAGTATTGTCTTACCAGATACAGCGCTCCAAGCTGCGACCATTTTGGTCGCCATGGCGAGTGGAAAAAATATTTGGCCACCAAAATTTTGGCGAAAGTCACCAATTGGCGATCAACAGATTAAAAGAGAAACTTGCTGCAAAAATTATCAATAATAGGATGAATTTAATCAGCAGTACAAGCGACTGCATCACCTGTATTTCTCTTTTCACCTCTCGCCGTTCAGAAACTTGACATGAATGCATAAACTTACAGTAGCAAAGTAAAGTATTGAAAACGTGCCGTTCGGCGCATTAGCCCTTCATGTACTATGTCATTAAGTGTCTTCCCCTTTTTTGGTGACATGTAATATGTCATGAAGTGTCCTCCCCTTCACGTTTTCTTTCTTTTTGGTGACTGAATTTTTTCTTAAGGCGACCATTTTACAATTAAAGGTCGCCAAAAGGCAACTTTTTGAAAAAGTGAGCTTGGAGCGCTGAGATATATATCTCACATGATCACAGTTGCACTTCTAAACAACTGTTTGGAATGTAAACAGAATTTGAAAAAATTGAAACTTGAATCAGTGTCTAAAATATTAACAATGGAAAGATGAAGATAACTGGTTTGAAAGGCCCTATAAACGGGGTACAATTGCAAAGGATTATTGAGGTTGGGATTTCAGAATGTGGCTGTTGACCATAATAACAGGGTGGCCACAGTAAGAGGATGCGAAAAAATGTATCCAGGTGGCCATTTCACTGATAAAAAACAGTAGGGCCGTAATATCACAGTGACCATATTATTGAGGTGACTGTTAGGAAAAGTTCCACTACACTGGGCAAAAGTCTTAACTGTTCCTTTCCCTCCATCCTCTTTTCATTTCACTATTATTACTCTGCCTTTGCCGCTCAGTTTATCTAATATTAAGTTCATCTATAGACTTTATTTAGTATGGAAAGCCCACAATGCATAAGCCCCATGGTTTCTTTGGGCTTTCCTGCCATTTTTAGCATATCTCTGTAAACTAATATTGTATCATATCAAGGTGGCGAACAAATTTCGTCCTCTAGGCGGTATCCCATATATAACCATGAGCCATATTAAATTTACACCTTTTTGGTACACTTTGGCTACACACAAGAAAAGTTTGGTCAAGCCATGGTTTGCATTTAAATTGGTGAGACATAGTGGAGTCAAAAAACCCATGCTAAGACCAACCAAACCTGATATCTCGTCAAAGCGCACCAAAAGGGTGTGATCAGGTATTTACCATACCCAACATTATTCCAAAAATCTGGCAACATCTAGTCAGTGATGTGCTATTGCTGGTAATCAGGGGAGTAGACACAGATTCCAATTCATTGCAAATTTGGGTAAGGTACATGTAAAAAAGAACCTACAGAACGCCATTACTAATTCTTTAATTAAATAATTATTATTATATTGCTACATGTAAGTACCACTTACTTAAATTCTGACATCTGATAACCTGAGCATTAAATGGTATAAGCAGGTAGTCACATGCTTCTCTCAGTTCTGGGATTTGAACACTTGGTGGACAGTTAATAAGACCAGACTTATAGTAATCCTATAAAACATTGACAAACAGAATATTAAATAATAACATATACATGTACTACTAACTTCATGGCAAGAAACCTCTTCTACTCTGAACTGATGAGTTGTAAAACCTAACGGTATTCGATCAGGATTGCAGTCAACCATAATGTGTTTTTCAAGAAAATATTTAAACTCACTCCAAGGAAACTTACTCAAATCAAAATGTTTTTACAGGAAAGTATAAAACACAACTGGAATTTCCAGATTGGTTTCAATTGGTTTAAAATTTGGCATGGCCTATCACCCAAGTACCTTTCAGATTTAATTTTTATTAGCATTCAACAGCCTTTGTCCTACAATTTGAGGCACAACAACAATGGTTGTTGGTTTGAAAGACCAAGTGCGAAAACAAAGAAAACAATGGAAGAGTCTCCAGGTAGCTGCTCCTTTCCTATGGAATACATGTAAGCTGCCAAGGTCCACACGCGAAGCAATGAGCTTAGAATCTCTTAAGACTTAAATTAAGACTTTTTTTTTAAAAAATCATTTCAGTTACCTTAGTATATCTATATCAATATATAGTTCAGTTTAGGTGCTGATCACCACTGGAGCCAATATAGTGCTCTACAATGAAGGAGCTTTTATATCAAATTGTTTCAATAGACTACTCAGATCTTGAGTACATATGGATTTTAATACAATTCTGTTTCAAAGGCTAACATAAAGTTAGCCCACTCATCAGTTAGTTTCACATATGGAAACTAACTGATGCGTGGGCTAACTTTATGTTAGCCTACGAAACAGATTTGTATTAAAATCCATGTGTACTCAAGATCTGAGTAGTCTATTGAAACAATATTTGTTATATCTATATATATATTTGTAATTATCTTTTACTCATTTAAATGTAACTATTTTTAGATTTATGATAGGAAGATATGTTAATTTACTTATTTATTGCTATTGTGATGCGCTTTTGAATATTTCATAGAAAAGGCGCAATACAAATATTATTATTGTTATTATTATCATCATCATCATCATCATCATCATCATCATCATCATCATTATACAAAACAATCCAAGGGAGAGGGAGAGGTATGAATATTTTCTAGACCAACGCAACCTACAGCGTAGCTGCAGCAGCTGCTGTAGGAATCATGCTGGATGTTGAGATGCACTTTGGTAAAACATGTAAGCACATGTGTTAAACAGAATCATAAAACAAATAAAAACACATAAATCTCACCAGTATGCACTTGAACACATTTGCTGAGATGCCTCTTGCTACTTCATATTCACCTTTTTCATTTCTTGTTGTGTATTCCATTGTTGAGCCAAACATTCTGGTAACATGTACATGATATGGTCAGTCACAAGACAAAGATGAGTTAAGAGAGGCTATAGTGGTGCTGGGAATCAATTACAGCTTGGTAATTGATTATTAGAAACACATTTGCACACAGAAGAATTGTCACAAATGATTGATCATAGATTATAATCAGACAAATTGGCCATATGTGTTCTACGTTTTTTCACCTGGGTTTAAAGAAGCTGATGTCTCTATATCTGGCACAAAAAGATTGGAGGATGCTCATTAACTAAATATAGGATTCACTAAAAGTTTGCCCAAAGAGATACAGACTGTACTTCAATTTAGGTGAGACATTTATTAGAAGGCATAAATGTTGGCAGCAATTGCTCTGTAGTGTCTTGTGATGTAGGCAGATGTGTAGTGCTTTGTGATGTAGACCTGAGTGTACACATTATATTCACCCTGAAACATAATTATTAGCAAGACTTTCCTCAATGAACTAAGGGAAAATGCCCGAGCTAAACAAAACTGTGACAGGCATGGTGACCCCATGCTTAGTGTACTTGGCTCCAGATCAAGCAGTCTTCGTTCTAGCCCTGGCTGGGGATATTGCACTGAGTTTTGGGGCCAGACACTCTTCTCACAGTGCCTCTCTCCACCCAGGTGTATAAATGGGTACCCATCCTGGGGTAACCCTGTGATTGACTAGCATCCCATCCAAGGGGGGAGGGGGGGGATAGAAATACTCTTAAGTTGCTTCATGCTACAGAAACCAGGATACAATACAAGCTCCAGCCTGTTGGGCCACTTGGCACCTATGCAGACTTAATCTTACCTAATCAAAACTAAGTTAAACAGGTTTACAGTGTATTGGTTATAACACATCTGTCTTAAAATGGAAGTTGAATGTTAAACATTTTGTCAAAATAGCCAACAGATCAAGGACTGTCATGGTTCACAGCTACTTTAACAGGGCTGTGACAGAAATCATCATGGTTAATAAGAGGACAGAGGCGACAAACTGACATCAATTTATTACAGGCGCCAAACAAGATGATTTACAAAAGACAATCTGGGAAGGAAAAAGGCCCCAGCTGCTAGATTTTAATGCCCCTGGTGGGTAATATAGGTTTTATGAGGAAATGAAAAGCATTTTAGAGCTTTAATAATTAAGTATACAGACATATCCAGCATTTACACTACAGCTATACATAGAAAAGTGGTCAAGTTCTTAAGCTCTGTCATGAAAAAGCTGCTTAATGAATTGATTTATAAAATGTTTACAATTTACAAGTAGTAGCAGTCCATATGGCAAAATTCGGGATATTCAGGTAAACCATTCAAAATGCTTCTATTTATTATGGACCTCTATGTCATATGGTAATATTTATTTCATAGACTGAACACTTTTTTTCTGTCCAAGTCTTCCAATCCGTAAATAAAAAGCTTTTTATGAGTTGGCTGTTGATCAAATACAAAAGAAAATATATAAAACATTTTAATTCAGATACTATTAAAATGTTTTTTTTTTCTATTCGATCAAACACCTCCCAACAAATTGTTCTCTTATAAGTTAAACCATTTTAAGCTCATTCAAAAACATGTTCAATTCAATTTTTTCACCATATTGATAAACACCTACACACGTACAACTGTCGCGATGAAAACGTATACTACCCACAAAATATCAACATAGTAAAATGAAGTCGGTTTTAAGCTTACTGCACCTTGACCTCCACAATAAAAAAACTAATTACTAGCAAAAGCGAGTGTTTCATTCAACCAAATTAATATCGTGGGAGTGATAAGCTTTCAAAACGATCAGAACTTAAGTTATCACGAACCTCAACACACTGCGTCAAAAGGGTTTGAATAGAAGAAAAGTAACATACCTTCCTAGCATAGTGTTTGGATGAGCGGTAAACAGCGATCTTTCCACCACAAAACGTGTATCATCAACTACTAGTGTAATTTTATCAGCATAGTCACCGACTTGAGCATTTCTCGGCAACACTTGGGTGACAACTTTGTTTCGTTGCTTTTGAATGATGGGAGGCGAGTGAGCTCCTTTTCGCATCGTATGCTCCATCCTGTTTCTCGTTGTAGCCCTCTGTGGTTCTGAATAACCTCGTGCAAGATGCCTGGAAAAGTCTCGAGGTGGGATATCTAAAGGAACGTAGGCATTCAACTCTTCTAACTCACTGTCAGTGGAGTCTTCTTGCTCGACTCCGCGATCATCAACATTTTCCTCCAGGTTGCCGTTTTCCATCGATTTCAAAGCGAAGGACTTTCATTAGATAACATAGAAGTATCGAAGATTAACCCAATGAAATGTTCTCTGTTTCATAAGTGGAATATAGAACAAAATGACTATCAGCTTTCTAAAACCATGAAATGAGACGGGTTGATGTACCGTTCTTTCCTCGGTTCCCTCACTTTACAGGAGAGGGCTCCTATTTTGGAGCCGTCGTCTATTGATGCAAAATAATGCACCTACACAGTTTCATTTAAAGTCGGGCCCGGGAGGAGTGGGAGAGGAAACAAAGGAAAATCATGGGGTAATATCTGATCCGAAGAGGTAGTCCAAGCTTAGAATGCGAGTCATAATGTGGACATACATTGTGTAAGAGTTCAACTCTAATTAATTAGATGGAGCATAGTTAATAATTTGACATGACCTTCGTTTTAAGAGACATGGTTTCTTGTAAGAGATAATATGAGAAAAACTTCTTCCCTTAAAATTGCTCAAATTTGGGAATAAATTTTTCCATTATAAACTCACCTAAGTTGTTTCCTCGTTGTTGTTTTTTTTTTAATGATTTTACAGCATTAATACTTGTTAGCGGCAGGTTAAGACGACCTGCTCACAAAAGACGCATAAAAGATCCTCTCAACCAGGATGCTCTGATCAGATATTATCTCTTAAAACAAAGGTCTTGTCAACTATAATTATTAACTACGCTATAATGAATGTCCACATACTGAGCTTGGGCTACCTCGCCTACCTTTTCGGAGCCAAGAAAATCCAATCCAATACATCCAAATTTCCTACTAAACTGATCAATCCAAGATCTCCCGGATACTGGTGTGTCAAAGAAAACTGGGCGAAGTCCACTTCCTCGGTTCCTTTACCGAGAAATCTTAGATTGATCTAATAAGTAAAGAAACGCAAAATCCATTTTCAGATTCTCCAATCTTGGATTTTCATAAAGAAACGCACCTTGATTATCTGTGAAAAGGTTTTCCTGTATAAACTAGGCCTTAAAGACAGGTCCCGAAATATAAAAACAAATTTTTTTTCGTGAAACAAAGATTTTAACTTAAGAAAAAAAAATACATTTTGAAAAAAGAAATCAAAATTGCAGTTCGTTACCAGGGTCCTCTCTCTTCCTCGCAGAGAGAGGATCCTGAAAAGTGAAAGTGACGTCACATCAGGATTTGCGCGCTGAGGGAACTGCTTGTTGGCGTTGGCGGATAAAACGATATTTGCCTTTATTTCGTCCTCGTCAATTTTGTTTACAGTAGTGCCCAGTCAAATGTGAATTTTGTCACGTAGTTGCTTGCCACAATGTCCGACGACTACTATGAAATATTGGGGGTTCCGAGAACAGCGACAGAGGACGACATAAGGAAAGGTTATCGAAGGCAAGCGTTGCGATGGCACCCGGACAAAAATCCCGACAACAAAGAGGCGGCAGAGGAAAGATTCAAGCTCGTTTCTGAGGCATATGAGGTTCTGTCCAACAAGGATAAACGTGAAATATACGATAGATATGGTAAAGAAGGTCTCTCGGCTAGTTCGAGAAAGGAAGATGGAGAATTTGCAGCGAATTTCGAAACGTTTTCCTCGCATGTGTTCCGCAGCCCGGAAGAAGTTTTCAGGGAATTC
>JAHPZR010026492.1:0-2500 GCA_019787425.1 Platygyra sinensis
GACACAGCTCGAAATTCAATTTCTCCCATACTTTGTCCATTGGTAGGCCTAAGTCCCATACATATGACAAGGATGTTCGTTATTTAAAATTCTCGCTTGTCTGGGACGAAACTCAACTTGAAAAACCGGGTTTCCGGTATTTTCTTGAAGAAAACCTTCAAAATTGTCATAATTCGTGGGCGTTGTCCGAGGCGAATCAGCTTTCATCGCAAGTTTTACACTACTGTCATACTAATCCCATTTTTTCTTGATCACTCGTGCAAATTGATTGGCAGCAAAACAAACTTCATATAAACTTTCCTGTAAAATAACACTATGTTCTTTTTTTCATAGTGCACCTACAGCCGCTCCGAAATGGAACTCGTTTGGTCCTTCAAACAACGAGCCAGAAATGCCCGCGGTACGCGATTGAAACTCGACCAGGAAATTGAACTCTCTGAGCCATGTTCAAGGAATTGCTGGGTGCAACTTTCTCACCGTTTAATTTTTTTTGGGATCTTTTGTATTTGTATCACAAACGAAGACATTCCGGAAGTTAGCACAATTTTCGATGATCCGCCATTTTGAAAGTATGCAAATACAGTATAAACACTTCATAAAGATTGGCCGCTGTCGAACACATGTTTGCCGTTTCTATGTGAAGCTCCTCTGATTGTTAAGCGAAGCAGAATCAATGGAATAATCTAGGTTTGCATCAGAGCAAAATGTAGAGTTACACTTAACAGAAACGCGTCGCGAAACGTTTACACTGAAATCTGCTGTGACTCACCTCTTGACCTTGTCTTGACATGTTTGGCTCGTCATGACATGTTTGTTTGTTTCTTTCGTGCTAAATTCTGCTTTCTCCTTTTTCACAAGCAGCCTTTGCTCAGTAAGTCGGCTTCATGTTGGCGGGTGTTTCCTATCAGAACACTTTTCGTGTTGCGCTGGCGGACATAAGAACACCTAATCCATTGCAACAATCATGGACCGTTCAACGTGATTAGATCAGTTATACGATCCTCACGCAATTGAATAATTAACACGCATCATTGAAGCCGTGACTGCACTCTTTTTTTCATGTTAGGAGAAGTAAGTTGTAAAAAGACCGGACATATTAATTACGTGCAAAAATTGAGCCCAAATTTCCTTTTTTAACATAGTGAGCTTCTAGAGATTGAATATTATAGTCTCTAGGATTTGCTTTTTGCTTGACTTGCTCAGGTAGGCTCACCTATCTCTCGACAAGCAATAAGAACATCACGTAATGAGCAACATTACATGCCAGTTTTTTATAGACGTGGACACCGCAGTAACTGCGTTTTTAGCAGTTTGAATTTGCACAAAAATTACTCACAATAAAGCAATTCCTTTCCATCTAAACCGGTCTATTTTATTACTACTTAACAGAATAGTATAAAAGCCCACACTTTAATACCCTGGTCCCAAAGGTTTTTCTTGATTTTTCACCGCATGAGATAGCTGCGAGAGAGCCGCAAAGCGGTGAACACGAGTGTTCGTTGCTTCGCAGCTCTGTCATGCGGTGAAAAATCAAGAAAAACCTCTGGGACATGGGTAACACTTAAACGTCAGTTTCACCATGTCTTCCACTTTTCGAACATTCTTTGAGGCGTGGCTCGTGCTCTGAAAGGAGTTAAGTCACGAAATACTATAAACTTGAAATAAAGTGTAGCTCCCTAGGCTTGTAGAGCGAATTGATTGCTTCATACTAGTACAAACAACGTTTGAATAATATTTAATTGCTTGATATGCTTAAACTAATAACGTTTGTATAGCTTATGTAAACCAGGATAGTTCGTTTCTATAAAAAAGCAAATTAAAAAATTAAAAAGTAGAAGTGGCTGCCAAGCATCGTATTTTGCACAGATCATAGTGACGATTTTCCGTATTCTCGCCGGTGAAATGCAATTCAGTTCGTTGTTCCAACTTCGTATCTTAATGATCCGAACACGAGTTAAAGTGGACACTGGCGGGTACAAAATTCTATCCGGCCAAACCGTTCAGCCATCTCGCGCAGGGGTAAAGCCCCTTTAGGGCACAAGCTTCTTCTTATCAAGCATCATGGCTTGCACTTGTTTCCAGCACTTTCCAGTGGCTGTAGTTTGATGTGTCAATTTTGCCATCTTTTTATCAGTTTATACTACCGTAGATTATGGTATTCAATCCTTGGTGGCCGTTTTCTGACATTACATTACCATGCACTGACTATAACCTACAAAAACACCCTTAGTGTTAGATAAATTAGATTCCCTAGGAGACTTTTTCATCGACAAAATTGAAGCTGATCTTCATCAGAAAATAAGGAAGAGATATCGTGGAAGTATTGTTTAGCAGATCGTGTTATCTTTCATCACGCGCGCAAATAAATTTTTCAAAACCTTTATTAATTGTTCTGTTGGAATTTCATAAAAGATCGCTGTAATACGCCTCGCCACGACAAGAACATGGCCATCATTTCTTCTACAGTGTCTGAGAATTTGTGTAACATTCAGTTGGTGCT